>ML781344.1:540052-587059 GCA_009831015.1 Picea engelmannii | reverse complement strand
CCAAGGAACACATCCAAGGATCAATCCAAGCACTAAGCAAGGATTCCCTGGAACACATCCAGGGGCCCTAGAACACATCTAGGGTCTTGGCCATCCTCCAGGAGAATGGCTCTCGCTGCTGCATGTAAATTTAACAATTTCAATGAATTATGTTTCAGTTTTCATATATTTTAACTTATATTTCTTAGTATTTTGCTGGGGTCCACTATGTCAAAAACCCCAACATCCCATAGAATTTGGAGGGTGTTTCCACAACATCACCTATGTCAAAACCCCCAAAAACCCCTATTATGTTCCCTAGAATTTGGGGGCGCTTCCACACGTCCCCTGGATGTGTTTCCCCGCTCCCACGTCCCCGCATCCCAAAAACTTGGTGGAACATTGCTGCCAATATTGAGGGCTTGTTTTAGCTAAAAGATGATATCAAGACTATCTGACTAGATAAGAATGTGATCCAATAATAGTACATAATACTTCATGTCTTTAGTTTGGACTGATATTTGTAACATTGTATCTTGTACTACAAGTATTTTCCCAATATATATTTAAACACTCGATAACACCATTAACATAAACAACTTCTTGACCAGGGTTGTCAACTCAATAGTTTGTATGCATAATGTGGTATTTGTGCTTAAATCCCCACAAGAAAAGAAACTTACCTTGAAATGATGGAAACAGTTTGCATCCTTGATAATAATTCTTAACAGACTATCTTGGAGATGAACTTAATGGTTAAAGGTCGCAGTTAAGACTTGTGCACACAGATTTCTTTGGTAATCCAGATGAGGTTTCCAGGGCATATGTTATAGGACTGGATGCAAAAGCTGGTTTCTCACTATGACTGCAAAGCATGCGTCCATCCACTCTCTCCTTGACATTGTGTAGCAAAAGCTTTCGGAAAATACATCGCCTCTTCTGTCTCCCCAGCCAGGGTCTCCAACATTGATTAAACTGAGGGTCTGATCTGTCTTTGCAAATGGACGAACCCATTTGGTTATCTCAGTTAAGCTGCATGTCTTCCATTGTTCTCACTTTTTCTACATTCCAGCTACCAACATAACCAGCAATATCTGACAGCAGTACATCCTAACAACATCTTCAACCTTTATGTCAGAAAAATCACTCTGCTGCTTAGTCTCGAAGTTCAATGTTTCAGTAAATTCTGCAGCCACGAAGCAAGGCTCCTCATAAATCACCGTCAGTTTCTACTGGCACCTTATGGGTGATATCTTGTGTCTCATCCAAGCACCTAATGTGGAAAAAAAGTCAAAAATTGCCTGAACAGTGTTGCAGCCTTCATCTGATGCAATAACCTTGACAAAAGAACTAGTGTTCCGATCCCTTGCCACAGTGCCTGCTTACAGCAAAATGAAAAAGCACAAACAAAAGCAATTTGTTTTGGCTTCATGCCTGAGTTGCATTTGGGGAAAACGTTCAAGGTTTTCCTCCCTCTGCCCATGCACTTCCAAAGCCTGCATTGCATTCTATGAATAATGAAACCATATTGTTTTAAAACATACTGTCAAACAATTGTCATGCAATACCCACACTCCTATTGTTAATATAATTAATGAGGGTATTAACCAGTACACACTTATACATTAAAAACCCCACATTGACCTCTAAATTTCAGATGAGGCAACAAACCCAAGTCGACCTTCATGGGGCCCCCAAGGGTGTAGATCAGTTGGTGATAGAGTGCACTGTTAAGGCACTCCTTGCGACATCGCTGGTTCAAACCTCACCTAGCCCGTGTGCCATGCTTGGGGGTGTGTGCACCTGAAGGTTATAGTGGCAACGGTTGGCATCGACCCCGTGTCACGCGAGTACGAGCCCGCCCTAGTTGCCGATTCCGCCAGTCTAAACAAAAAGTCGACCTTCATGGGTAGGTGTACACATCAGTTAATGGGATTTTACTCCAGCCTCTCTCTCCATATGCCTATAGATCAAACCTTTTAAAGAAGGCAATTTGGAAAATGCTTGGGTTACCAGAACCTTGATACAGATTTCTTATTGGCCAATGCAGACCTGCCAAGCGACAGTGAGAATGTGGATATCAAATAATCATGTAGTTATATTTCAACCTAAGCCTCACCAACTCAAAATCAATCCCATAGTTTACTACATATTCATAGATCCATTCAACTAATGTTTATGCACGATTGTGTTTGTCATTTGCTTGAACTTTCATCACCAGTAATCCTCCCAAGAACAGAAGCCAACAAAATGGTTATAACGGTTTGCATCTCCAACACTAATTTCTCCACCAACAACGTGGGAGATGAACTTAGTGCAATAGGGCAGTCAACACACACCTAGATATTCTTTTATGATCCGAAGGGTAAGGTTCCAGGGCTGGTGCTGATAAGTCAAAAGGCAATTGCCAGTTTCAAGCTGTGGCTCATTTGTTTCTTTGCTTCCTCCTAGATATCATGCAGCACAAAGTTTGTGTTAGGCACATACCCTGTCTCTTCCATCTGTCTAGCCAAGGTGTCCAACGTTAAGAAAATTCTCTCAGATTGGGGATGTGACTTATCTCCAACAACAAATGCATGAACTTGTTTGTTTATCTCAATAAAGCTGCAGCCTACAGGTTTTTTCACCCCCCTGTCTTTCATCGCTGTTCTAACCTTCACTACGCCATCCCGCCTGCCAGCTTCAGCATAGATGTTTGACAACAGTACATAATACCCAGCATGTTTAGGCTTTACGTTAAGAAGGTGTTCTGCCACACGTTCTCCTAGCTCAAGATCGCAGTGAATTCTGCAGGCACCAAGCAAGGCTCCCCATACACCATCATTAGGTTCAATAGGCATCTTCCTGATAAAGTCGTGTGCATCATCCAAACGCCCTGCACGGCCAAGAAGGTCAACCATGCAGGCATAGTGCTCAACACTAGGTTCAATGGAATAATCACGGCTCATGCAATCAAAGCATTCCAAGCCCTCATCCACCATGCCCGCATGACTGCATGCCGATAAAACACAGACAAAAGTGATGTGGTTCGGCTTCATGCCTGTCTGTCGCATTTCTGTAAAGAGCGCAAGTGCTTCATAGCCCTGCCCATGCATCCCATACCCTGCAATCATAGAACTCCATGATACCACATTTCTATTTGACATTCGATCAAACAATTGGCGCGCAGCATCTATACTCCCACATTTGCCATACATATCTATCAGAGCAGTAGACACAGCGACGCCAAACCCAAACCCACCTCTTATCACATAATCATGTATCCATTTCCCTTGTTCCAGAGCTCCTAAATTGGTGCAGGCCAGGAGCGCAGTCACTACTGTGGCCGAGTCCGGCGTCACTCCTGCAAATTGCATTTGACGAAACAATGCCAACCCCTCATTGTGGCATCCATTTCCAACATAACCTGCAATCATTGCATTCCATGATATCACATTTCTCTCCGGCATTCTGTCAAACAAGTCGCGACCCACATCTACTACCCCACATTTGGCATACATGTCTATCAAAGCTGTCCCTACAAATACACGCAACTCGAGCCCTCTTCCTGCTACAAATTCATGGATCCACTTACCTTGTTTCAGAGCTCCCATGTCAGCACATGCCCGAAGTACGCTGACCGCCGTGACTGCATCTGGCTCCAACCCTGCCAGGTGCATTTGATGAAAGATCCCTAGGGCTTCATTCGCTTGTCCATTCTGAGAATACCCTGTAACCAATGCAGTCCAAGAGACCAGGTCCCTCTTAGACATTTTGTCAAACACCTGGCGTGCAAAATCCATACTCCTGCACTTTGCATACATATGTATAAGGGCAGAACCCACAAACATATCTGACTCCAGCCCTCTTCTCACTACCTCATAATGAATCCCCTTGCCCTCTTCCAGAGCCAAGAGCTCAGCACATGCTTTGAGTACAAATGGAAATGTGTGATTGTCTGGCTCTATGCCTTCCTCATGCATTTGATAGTATAGCTCAAGGCTTTCCTTACAGAAACCATGTTTCACGTATCCTCTGATGATGGCATTCCACAAGAAAACATTTCTATTTTGAATTCCATCAAAAACCAAGCGTGCTTCTTCCACTCCTCCATACTGTGCATACATATTGACAAGTCTGGTAGCCAAAACTATATTTTGGTTTGCTCTGGTTACCAGTAATTGGGCATGGAGTTGTCTGAGTTCTGTGATGTGGGCACATGACTTCAAGACAGATAAATATGTATTGGCGGTGGAATTGAGGTTGGTGTGGAGGGAATTTGATGCCCCGATTGGGATTAGTTTTCGTTTGAGAGCGATAGTGGGTAGCTGTTTAATTTTCACAGGAAAGAAGCGCATATTGGCAATGGTTGTGTTTGGAAATTAAGATATGCAACCCCATGTATTGCTTAAGTATAAATCTTTAATGGATTTGGTATGTGACGATACAGAGAGCCGCAAAACTGCAAGTATTCATTGATGTAGTCTTCGTTTACGGAATCGCTGCAGTGCACTATCCATTTATAATAGTTTTATGGAATCCTCTATCCATTTATAATAAGGGCAAAGTTTTATGGAAAAGTTGTGAGAAATTATAATTTCCAACAAAATCTGTATCCAAATCTCTATCCAATTTTGGGAAGAATTTTTATAAGAAATGAGTTGATATAATTTTACAAAGTATTTTTATTCATCTTACATGTATTTTTTAAACAAGATAAATTTGGTTTATCATAACAATGATGAGTAGTGAGGGTTTAAAGTAGTAGCAAAAACCCTGGCGTGGATGGGTGGACGGGTTCTTTGATTTGATCGGGATTGACATTTTGGAAGTTGTGGAGGAGTTAAGGAGATTTGGGTCGATGGAAAAGTCTTTAAACTCGACCTTTATAGTCCTCATGCCTAAGGTGAATAAGCTCTCCTGCTTTGGGGATTTCAGGTTAATAGCTCTCTGTAATCTCCCCTACAAAATCATTGCAAAGATTATAGCAAATAGAATAAAATCGTCCTTATCGAAGTCTTTATCAGTAGAGCAATTGGGGTTCTTAAAGGGAAGGCGGATACTGGATGCGGTAGGAACAGCACAGGAATGCTTACACAACATCAAATCAAAGAAGTTGGAAGCTCTTATTCTAAAACTGGATCTCCAGAAGGCGTATGACTGCGTTAATTGGGACTTCCCCGGGACGATTCTACTTCGAACTGGCTTTAGTCTCTTGCTAACAAACTGGATAATGAGTTGTGTAAACACAACTTCTTTTGCGATCTTGGTAAATGGTGGGCCTACCTATTTCTTCCAGAGTGGGGGAGGGCTAAGACAAGGTTGCCCTTTATCTCCCCTTTTGTTCATTTTGGTCATGGAGGGCCTCAGCCTATCGCTCAAGCAGGGAGAGTCTGAAGGTAAAATTTCTAGGGTAAAGATCTCTAGACTCCTAAAGCTTTATGACTTATTGTTCGTGGATGATGTATTGATTATGACTAGAGCTTGGATGTCTAAATGGAAGGAAATAGAATCCATATTGTATATTTTCTATAGAGCTATGGGTCTAATCATAAATGCCCACAAGTCGTCCTTTCATTTCTCTGGGTTAACGGACTTTGATCTGATCAGCTTTAAGGCTATTTTCCCTTACAATTTGGTGGATCTGAATGAAGGCTTTTGGTATCTAGGCTTCTTTCTTAAGCCTGCAAATTATAGGGTTGAGCACTGGAGATGGCTCATTATCAAATTTGAAAGAAGGATCGGTCTTTGGTGTCACCATTGGTTGACTTTAGGCAGGAAGTTTGTTATCTTCAAAGCGGTTTTAGAGAGCTTTCCAGTGTTCTGGATGGCAGTTGCAATTATCCCTACCTCAGTGCTCATCAGAATTAGACAGATGATGTTCAGCTTCATGTGGTCAGGTTGTGGGACTACAGAACGTTTTCACCTTTGCAAGTGGGAAGTTCTTACAAAACCAAAATCATTTAGTGGATGGGGTGTTAAGAACCTGCTTGTGTTCAGTAGAGCGCTGGAAGCAAATACCCTTTGGCGATGCTTGATGAAGGATGGCCTCTGGCACAGGGTGCTAAAGGACAAGTATCTTACCTCTTCCTCGACGGTGGCATGGCTAAGATGTACCACAGTAAGCTTACACAATACCTCAAACACTTGGAGAAGCCTTTTAAAATCTCGTCATGTCATCACTCAATGGATTGCTTGGAAGCTAGGCTCAGGCATGTCCATTAGACTTGGAGAATATACTATCCTAGGATTGGGAAATCAGTCTTTTTTATCTCTTGGTCTTATCGTCTCGCTCAAGCAGAGGGGATTTCACTTCCTCTATCATATGAAAGGTTTTGGAAGGAAAGGGGTAGTTCTGGCACCCTGGAAAACAAACTTGGAGTTGGGTTTCATTGGCGCAGAGGTAGTAGAATGGGATCGTTTCTGCAGAGCACTGGATCATGTAGGTATTACTCTGACAGACCTTTCAGATGAGCTAATTTGGACTGGGGGAAATAACTCGGGTGTCATTTCTGCAAAAAATGCCTATGATGCCATAGCCTCGAAGCTATGGAATCGTAGTGTAAATTGGTGGCATTATTCACTTTGGAAGTCGGATCTAGCTCCAAAAATAAAACTCTTCACCTGGCTAATGCTAGAAAATAAGATCCTTACTTGGGAAATCTTACAAAAAAAGAGGGAGGTATGGACCGAGCATTTGCATCCTTTGCCTACAATATTTTGAAACAACGCTTCACTTAATGATACATTGTAGGTTTTCTCAACGGGTTTGGAAACAAACTTTAGCAGTTCATAATTTGAATACAAATTGGTTTAGCACAGCTTTACAATCGTGCTTCAAAGACTGGTATTGTAGACATCCTAATTGGCACATGATGTCCACTATAATATGTTGGCATCTCTGGTTGGAACAAAACTTGGTCTTATTCAAGGAAGGTCAAGCTTCCACAACCATGGTCCTTCACAAGATTTTGGGATGGTTAGGGAAACAAAGGTTTTAAAATAACCAGCCTTACCTAAGAAAAATCCTCCTCTGCTAAAAGAGGGAAAACCAGATGGATGGTTTGATGGGGATGCACAAGAAAGAGGACAGATTAGTGGAGCGGGAGGAGTCATCAAGGTAAACATGCATACAGCATACAGGTGGATGATCAACTGTGGATCAGGTACGAATACCAAAGATGAGCAATTGGGAGTTTGGGCACTGCTAACCTTGGAAAATTGTCTGCATATCTATGCTCTTTAGGTGTTCAGGGACTCAAGGACTGTCATAGACTGGTTAAACCAGAAATGTGCCCTTCAGGTCTTGTATTTGTTTTGCTGGAAAGAACGGATAAAGGCCATCCTTAAAGATTTCAAGGCCCTTGAGTTCACTCATATTTACAAAGAATTTAACCAGGAGGCAGACGAGTTATCAAAATGAGCATTGCAACAACAAGAAGGCAAAATTATCTACTACCAGATGGAAGATGGGCTTGTGGGCATGAAACTGTTTCTAAACCTTTTTTGAGGCTCTCATTAACCACTGGTTCAGAAGTCAGTTTTTCCTTATATGTATCTTGTCCGAGTCTAAGAGGGGGCAGTTACCTCTCAGTCCACAGGGAGGAAAGTCATAGTCAATGACTAGGATTGAAGGGTCAGTGGTTAGAATTCAAAATGATGACACTTTTCAAGTTAGAACTATGCTGATGAGAGGACTATAAAATGTTGTTTTTGTCATTTTTGCAAATATATGTAATCTGAAAAGAGAAATTTTATATAAAAATATAAGATGAATTTTTCTGTTGGAAGTAGTAGGGTATAATAAGGTATTGCATATAGTATGGTACTTTGTATTGATACTACATTGTTGGTGTAATTGTACAGATGGATTCATCGAATAATGTTCACATTATGATATGTGCCATGTGGGAAATAAGGCACTCTCTACACGTTTCTATATTGTTATGTTGTGCTAGCACAACATTCTCCCTAATTTCTTCTATTCACCTTTTTTTTAAGAGAAGAAATTGGGCCCCTTATTAAAATTTTGCTAATAGAAAACCTCTTAATCTGTCTCATGCTAATGATCAATCCCGAGCCTCTCTTCTTACTCCCCCAGACTTTACCATTTTCAACATTTTTCAATATCACTCCGGCCCACTGATACACAGTGTATCGATGAACATCTTCTTTCCCTCATTGATACAACCCGCATCGACGAGCATCTCCTTTCCCTCACTGATACAAATTTGTTGGTTATCTATTCTTTTTCCCTTACCTTCTGAGTTATTGACCCAGAGTTCATGTCTTTCAGGTATCCAACAAATCCTCTAAAACTATCGGCCCTCCTGGTAAACCAGAAGGCAACACAGTACACAGAGTGCATTGTGCAGTCTCACCCAAGATAGCTTTAAATGGGTGGCTGTAAGACTCAGGTGTTTATAGCCTAGGATTGAGTATGAGATAGGGATTTATTATTCAGAGCCATATACTACGAATTGTGATTGCAATCTACTATTACTCACGGGTGTGCATTTATCTTTCACAATTTATTTCCCGAACAGCACAATTGTATTCCATAACAATGTATTAACTCATGCATTAAGCATAACAACTAGTTGTTGAAAGAAAACAAAGATATGCATCCATTCATCACATTACACAGATATTACCGTGGTTCACCCCCTCCTGGGCTACGTCCACAAATATTTGGCTCTAGGCTCTTTTATTATGGTAGTTTTGCATCTCCAGCGCCGTGTGCTTGCAATTCTCCTAAGATGGGTAAGATCTGTATGAGACGAACTAGATTGCACCAGGCTCCACAGCCTGCAATCTAATCCTAAGATATTCCTTCTCTCCTCTGTTCTTAGCTCAACAACTTACAAAAATGGTTCATAACAGTATTACATAATGCATCAACTCATACATAATATGATGGAATATTACAAAATCCGAACTAAGACAAAAAGTGAACCAACCTCTTTTATGATACCTGTGTATCTATATTTATATATATCGGGATCTTCATCCATTTACAAAGTATTACCAAAACCCTATGTTAGGGTCCTAACCTGCACATAGGTAGATCAATATATTCGGATGTAATAAAGGTCAATATTAATAAGGCCTTTCAATAAAATAGAATAAGGCGGATGTAAGAAGACCTAATAGAAGCTTCCGCTTCTAGAAGGATCTTCCTCTAGATGCTTCTCTTGATAGACATATTTAGTATAAATAAGGGTCGAGGGTATGAAAACCCTAGCTTGGAGATTATTGTAACAGAGCACTGCTCGATTGGAGGTTGCCCCCTCGAAGAGGCCGGTGAACATTGCTTTCTGAATCAAAGTGTTATTTATGTTGTTGTTCTTATATCATTTCTATGTTATTGTGGAGATTATGCTAGATATATTACTATTATTCTGCCATTTCTAGCATTTTATTTATGTTCTGCATATTTATTATATCTGGTATCTTGCAAGTGGTATCAGAGCACTTTCCTTGGCAGAAATTGTAGGAATTTTTTTTTCAGGGTAGAGACGTATTCTGGCGTCTTTAAGCCACAAAGATATGTCATTACGCGCATAAACCCGTGGTTGAGGGATTCATACACGTAGGAAATACAAGTGGTTCTTAAGCGCACATCTATTGGCCACCCTTGTAACCCCTGTTGGTACCCCTTCGAGTGGTAGCGCATCAGACATCACCTGTGTACGAATCGGCCTAGATTTCCTGAAGCCCTCTTTAGATAAACCTATTGGCCGCTAGACTGCTATAGTGTCACCGAGAACAGCACTCGGGAAGATACTCTCTAGCACCTGGGTAGTCGGGTAGTATGGCTAAGAGTACGGTCTATCCTCCTTAGTTAGTGCCCTGAGATATTGGGTCGAGTACTACTATTGGACCCTGCACGTATATCAGAGAGCTATAGCACAGGGCAAACCCTTGTCTGTAGAACCCTTGAATACCTAACCCTTGGGGGATAGAAACATAAACAAATTAAAACAGACCAGATCTATTGCCGTGCAACTATGTTTGGGTTTCCAAGTAAATACACATTTATTTCTGGTTAAGCATTTGAGGATTTCATCACCGCAGTATTCTTCAGACCGGAGTATAACTCCACAGGTGTAAAAAAAAAAAGTCTGGAAATTTTTTCACCATTATTTGAGACCTATTCCATTGGATTCATCTCTCTGCCCTTATCACATTCATCCATATCATTTTTCAGCAAAATTTTTTACTCCGCCTGCCCCTTTTCAGTTCACCCATCCTCATGGCCCATACCCATAGCCAAGATCTGGAAACTTGCTTCAACACCTTGCAATCTGGTTTCCTCAAGACCCAAAAAGAAGTGAAACAACTCAATGCTATTGTTGCCTCCATCGATTCATCCATCAATGCAACCATAAATACAACCATGCAGTCCTCAATGGAGGAATTCAAACAAGAACTGACCACCCAGCTTGAATTTTTCTTTGCATCGCTCTACACCAAACTAAAGATCCCTACAAATGACCATTTCTCTGAAGCACCTCCAAAGACCGAAGGTGAACATTCCTCCCATTCCCATACCTTTTAGCACCAACACTTTCAATGTGACATACGCCTTTCGCGGGTGGATGTGACCAAATTTGATGGCTCGGACCCCACTGGTTGGGTAACCCAAACAGAACATTATTTCTCTTTATACAGCATCACAGATGACTTGGCCAAACTCCGGTATGGTGTTCTCCATCTAGATCAAGAACGTTGGCAATGGTGGCAATGGAGAAAAAATTCTCGTCAAGGGTATATTGCTTGGACCCAATTTGTGACTAAGCTTTATGAACGCTTTGACACGGACACCAACCATTTGGGTCGTTTGACAAAATTGAAACAATATGGAACAGTAGAAGACTTCATAGCTGCCTTTGAGCACCTAGCTTTTCGAACAGAAGGCATGACTGATGCTTTCTTTCGAGAGTGTTTTATCAGTGGCCTCAAGGAGGAGATTCGGGCCCATGTCCTTATGGCTCGACCCTCGACTTGGGTGGAGGCTACTAAAAGAGCTAAAGAAGCACAATAGGTTGTATCATCTCAAAACCGAAAACCCTCCTTTATCCCTCGCCCTAAACCCGTCACTCCCACTACTCCCTCCGCCCCATTAAAGATCCAAAAATTGACCAGGGATGAAATGGTTGAACGCCAACTCAAAGGCCTTTGTTATAATTGTGATGAAAAATATTTTCCAGGCCACAAGTGTAAGGAACAAAAGCTTTTTATGGCCATCTCTGAGGATATTTCGGAAGAGGATGTTGAAACTCCCCTTGTGTCTGAATCACCTGAAATCACTGACATAACCCCTCCCTCAGACCCTCCCAAAGTAGAACCCGTCATTTCCCTCAATGCTCTCACTGGCTTTTCCGCTCCCCAAACCCTCAAGTTAATCAGTTACATCAAGCATCGGAAGGTCATCATCCTGGTTGATAGTGGAAGCACCCATAATTTTATTCATCGTTGCATTGCTCAAGAAACTCATTGCTACATCCATGTTGTCAACAATTTCTAAATCATGATTGCCAATGATGGTTCCATGAAATGTGGAGGGCGCTGTGAAAATGTGCGTCTCCAAATCAGTGACTACCACCTAAAATCCCATATGCTTGCTATCGACATGGGTGGTTCTGACATTATGTTGGGTGTCGACTGGCTAAGAACTTTGGGTCCCATTCTCATGGATTTTAAGGCATTAACCATGCAATTCGACCAGGAAGGCCACCAATATAAATTCCAAGGCATCACTGTTGGTTCACTTGAGGTCATTAGTTCCCATCGCATGGAAAAGCTGCTCAAAAAAGGTCATTCTGGTGTCATTGCCCAACTCCATGCCATCCAAGCAACAAAGACACCCTCGGTGCCGCATGACCTCCAAGCTCTCCTTTCTAAACATCAAATGGTATTTTCCACTCCCCAAGGACTCCCTCCTTCCCGCGGTGTTCATGATCATTCCATTCCCCTTGTACTCGGAAGCCTTCCTCCCAATATCCGTCCATATCGCCACCCCTTTTCACAAAAAAATGAAATTGAGAAAATGGTCCAGGAACTCCTTAATGTAGGCGTTATCCTCCCTAGTACGAGCCCTTACTCTTCTCCTGTAGTCATGGTCCTAAAGAAAGAAGGTTCTTGGAGAATGTGTCCTGACTTCCGTGCCCTCAGCAAACTGACCATTAAAGACAAATTTCTCATTCCTGTCATTGATGACCTCCTGGATGAATTGAGTGGCACCCAATTCTTTACTAAACTTGATCTTCGCTCAGGATATCACCAGATATGTATGAAAGAGGCAGACATTCCCAAGATGACCTTTCGCACTCATGAGGGCCACTATGAGTTTTTGGTCATGCCCTTTGGCTTGTGTAATGCCCCTGTAACACCCCATATCTTGACCTTTAAGGAGTTAGAAGATTGATTGTTTACTCATGTTAGTAATTCAATTCTTAACATTTGTTTGGGCTCAGTTAGATTGAGGTAGATATTTGAGATATGTACATATTTTTACGTGTTGCGTGATATTATTTTTATTGTTATATAGTCATGATGATGATAGCTCTTTGGTTTGTTTAAACATGCAAGTTAAAGTGTGGAATTTAGGTACGTGGATACTAATTCAAGTTATATTGTGAATGTATAATAGATGCAATGCATGATGTAAATAGAAAAACATTTCTTAATTGAACATCAACGCAAATATGGATTCTTATATAAATTTGTGATGTATCTGCATCAATATGTGTTATTGGTGAACTAACCTACAGGATGATGAGCTATGTGATAGCCAAATGATTATAGTATTGAGGTAACTGGGATGTCGTAGACATCAAGAAGATATTGTATGCTATAAGTTGTACTTACTATTTAATCTATGATTCAGAATATTACTATGATCTATGGTAAGTGTGGTTTTGACAGGATGCACAACTTACCCAGAGTGGATGTTTAATGACGTGACTCTAAGAACAGTAGTTTCACAATATGGCTTGATGTAGGGTGTTGACCCTAGTTCTATGAGGAGGGGTGGAGTTATTTCCCACCGTTTATCCTCTAAAACCTAGAGTCGTGGGAGGGTTGTGTGAAGTCACGCTCCCCTAGACATGTGATGGCGACTGCTAGTTGCCTGTTGGGGAAACTTGGTCGAGATGTATGACACTTCCACTTACGGGTTCTATCTAGAGTTAGGTCAATATAGTTGATGCTCCAGCTTAGTCCAATAGAGGAAAGGATAGGATGGAAGATGGAAGTAGGTTAGGAAGGAAGGATGCTTCGATGTTAGTTGAGAATACTGATTGGGGATTAGAGATGTCACTATTGTTTACTCACTTGGTTCCTACCATGTTTAAAACCCTCTTTGATTTCCTAATGATATTTTAAGTGTGACAATGAGTTATTGATGAATTGGTGTAATTTAGTTCGTTAAGATTATTAAATGACGCATTACTTGATCTGTTGTCCTACATGTCTTGGTGATCCTATAGGAACTATGCACTAGAGGCAATGATTGTTTATCATTAGTACATGCATGAGATATGTGTCCGCTAGCTACGCACACATACCCTACCCATGTACACTAGTATAAGTAATTAATGTATTAATTATTAAAGTAAATTATTAATTATTTAATTGAATGTTTATTGAATATGTAAATTATATTGCATACAAATATCTAGAAGAATTAAATACCTTCTTGACTTTGATAGATGGTGGGTGTGATGAATTAAATGAGCATGGTGGGGTGTTATGTACATTTTGGGGGAAATTATCAAATAAAATTTATTAGCTAGCATGAGAATAAAGACTTTTTATTTTATTATTATTGTTTAATGCAAGTCATTTATATTTAGTTTTATTTTAATATTTTCCCAAAATATCTAGATAAGGGAGGTTAATGGATAATAATGAGGGTGGTTGAGAAGACTTGGGGCAGTGTGTATAGAAACTTGATAAATAGGGAGAAGAAGTAGAGAGGAGGGGAGGATGGAGAGGTTTGAGCATGATGAGAGGTTGTGAAATTATTGGAAGATATAATTCTTGTGATAGTTTTCTTTGAGCATTTGTGCTTTGTTGTTCTTGGAGTCACGGGAACGGAGGGCCAAGAAACCGAAAGGTTTCTTGGAGCTAGGAAGCCAGCTAGGCTCCTAGTTGGCAGGGAGGATTCTATTGTTTCACTCTGGGAAAGCGGGAAAAGAATGCTTGGAAGTTCCTAGGACTACATTGCAATTGATGAGCTTCAACAAACTAAGGAAGGGGTATTTTTCAGTGGTATTTGTTGTTGATATTTTGTATATACTTTTGTTTTAAGTTGCAAATCTTAGAGTTAACCTATTACTTATTTCATCATGCTATTTAGATTTATCGTTGAGAAAATGTAGAAGAATTGTGTAAATGAAATGAAATTATGTTAACGCAAAGTTGTTATTTTGTATGTATAAAATGAAAGATTAATTGTTTAACATATTGGATGGGCGTTACAACCCCCTCCACCTTCCAAAGCCTCATGAATCATGTCTTCTGTCCCTTTCTCCGTCATTTTGTCTTAGTTTTCTTTGATGATATCCTCATCTATAACAAAACCTGGACAGACCATCTTACTCATGTGGATCAAGTTCTCCATCTCCTCTCCCAGCACCAACTTTTCCTGAAACAATCTAAATGTGGTTTTGGTGCCTCAGAAGTAGAATACTTGGGTCATCTGGTTGGCAAGGATGGCGTCAGGGTGGATCCGAAAAAGATTGAAGCTATGTAAAACTGGCCACACCCAAATACTCTCAAAATCTTGCATGGATTTCTGGGCTTAACAGGGTATTATCGCAAGTTTGTTAAGAACTATGGAAAGATTGTATCACCTCTCACTGCTCTCCTCAAAAAGAACTCTTTCACTTGGACTCCAGCCACTGCTCAAGCTTTTCAAACCTTGAAGACGGCCATGTGCATCACTCCGGTTCTGGCCCTTCCTGATTTCACAAAGACCTTTGTGTTGGAATGTGATGCCTCAGGGAAAGGAATCGGCGTTGTCCTTATGCAAGAGGGTCGACCTTTGGCCTTCACCAACAAGCAACTGTCTGAAAGGAATCTGGGCAAACCAATTTATGAAAAGGAAATGTTGGCTATTCTGCATGTCGTTGATCTATGGCGCCCTTATCTCTTGGGGAAACGCTTCCAAATTAAGACCGACCATCAAAGCCTCAAGTACTTTCTATAACAACGCATTTCCTCCTAGGAGCAACAAAAATGGGTGACTAAGCTCTTTGGTTATGATTATGAGATCATTTACAAGAAGGGAAAAGACAATGTAGTGGCAGATGCACTATCCCAAAAATATGAAGAAGAAGGATCCCTTTTTTCCCTTTCCTTCATTGTACTTGATTGGCTCCAAGATGTGCGACAGGAATGGCTTCAAGATCCCAAAAGTTCGCATCTGATCCAGCAATTGCAGACCAAGGCTCCGGCTCCCCCAGGGTACTTTTGGCTCTAGGATGAGCTTCGATATAAAGGCCATTTGTATTTAAGTAAACAATCAAAGCTTAAATCCATGGTACTTTCTGAGCTTCATGCTACACCCACAGCAGGGCACTCAGGGTTCACCAAAACATATGATAGGGTCAAACGTTCTTTTTTCTAGGATGGTATGAAATAGGACATCTATAATTTTGTCGCTAAATGTGAGGTGTGTCAACGCAACAAGGGAGAAACAGTCAAATCTCCAGGCACACTACAACTGCTTCTGATTCCACCAGCTATTTGGAAGGATATCTCTATGGACTTTATTACCGGCTTACCCAAATCAGGGAATAAATCAGTCATAATGGTGGTTGTGGGTTGCCTTTCCAAGTATTCTCATTTCTGCACTCTTCAACACCCATTTACTACATCCATGGTGGCTCAACTTTTCATGGGCCAGGTCTTCAAGCTTCATGGCATGCCGCACTCTATTGTTTCTAATCGTGACCCAACTTTCACAAGCAATTTTTGGCAAGAATTGTTTAAGCTACACGGCACCCAATTGCATCTCAGCACAACTTATCATCCCCAGACTGATGGTCAAATGGAAGTTGTCAACAAGTGTTTGGAAACATATCTGAGGTGTTTTGCCTCTGAAAAACAACATCAGTGGGCTCAATGGATACCCCTAGCCGAATGGTGGTACAACACTTCCTACCATATAGCTACTCGCATGACTCCTTTTGAAGCAGTATATGAACAGAAGCCACCTTCAGTTCTCTCATACTTACCGGGTACCTCGAAGGTCCAGGCGGTTGACCAAACACTTATAGTTCGAGAGAATATTCTTCGTACCCTTAAAGAGAACTTGGTCATGGAACAGAATCGCATGAAGCAACAAGCAGATCAAGGTCTCTCTAAACGTCAATTTGCAGAAGGAGATCAGGTGTTTCTGCGATTGCAACCATACAAGCAAACTTCCCTCAAGGTCAAGCATTGTCAGAAGCTAGTGCCCAAATTTTATGGTCCTTATACAGTTCTCAAGCGTGTGGGACAAGTCACATATCAGTTAGCTCTGCCCAGTCAGTCAAAGATACATCTAGTTTTTCATGTTTCATGCTTAAAGAAGGTGATTGGAACTAGGTGCCAAATTCAAACCACCCTTCCTGAGTTAGCTGAAGAAGGATCCATTTGGCTACAACCAGAAGCAGTTTTGGACCAGCGTGAGCGTCGCTTGCATCAAAGAACCATCAAGGAAGTGCTAGTCCAGTGGAAAGATACGACTCCAGCAGATGCCACTTGGGAACCAGCTACCATTCTGCAACAGTTTCCACATCTCAAGCCTTGAGGACAAGGTTGTTTTTAAGGGGGCGGACATGTTAGGGTCCTAACCCGCACATAGGTAGATCAATATATTCGGATGTAATAAAGGTCAATATTAATAAGGCCTTTCAATAAAATAGAATAAGGCAGATGTAAGAAGACCTAATAGAAGCTTCTGCTTCTAGAAGGATCTTCCTCTAGATGCTTCTCTTGATAGACATATTTAGTATAAATAAGGGTCAAGGGTATGAAAACCCTAGCTTGGAGATTACTGTAACAGAGCGTTGCTTGATTGGAGGTTGTCCCCTCGAAGAGGCCTATGAACATTGCTTTCTAAATCAAAGTGCTATTTATGTTGTTGTTCTTATATCATTTCTATGTTATTGTGGAGATTATGCTGGATATATCACTGTTATTCTGCCATTTCTAGCATTTTATTTTTGTTCTGCATATTTATTATATTTGGTATCTTGCACCCTAACCCTATTGACATTAGGTCTTCCTCCCATGCACGTGTGTTGTTCTTCCTCCAGTTGTCACTTTCCTTGTGCACACTTTCTTGAATGTGTGCATGTTGTTCTTCATGCAATTGTTACTTCAATTTATGCACGCTTTCTTTCCCACGATCATCCTTCTTTCCACTTTTTCTTGGTGCCAACAAAATTGTATCGGCGAGCCTCCTCTTTCTTTGTTAATACGATTGAAGCATCCAACACTTATAAAAATATTCTTTAAGGTATCCATGCCTGATCAATGTTCAAGCATCGATATGTCAACATTGAACTTTTTGTCATCATCGACACACAAAATAGGGCCAACTCTTAAGAAAGTTTACGAAAACTTCTTGTGTATCGGCGCCCAGTCAATGTTGGACCATTGATACATCGACAACCATCAACTTTCGAATGTTGATACGCGTGAGGCATCCTTAATAATAAGTTTCTAAACATCTCCCTCATGTATCGGTGGTCGAACTTGGTTTAACTGTCGATACACCAGCAACATAAAAATATGACATGGTATGGTGACTAAGTATGTGGGTTTAAGGTCAAATGAGTCTCCATGTTTTAAATTCCATATGGTTTGGTAATAAGGAGGCGATGGGCATGGTCCATGACCCCACCCCCACCCCCCCTCCCCCCTTCCTTTCTTAGTGTGTAATGCATAAAGGTTAAGGGAGGGGGTGTGGCCATACCACCCTCCTTATATACTTTGAACATGTTTTTTTCATTGACCCTTGTATACTTTGAAAATGTTTTTTTCCTTGACCATGAACCTTAAGGAGAGGAAGGGGGTCTCATAACCACCCCTTTTTTATATTTTAAATTTTATTAATTATTTAATAACCCTTTTTTATAGAGCTTTTAAAACATTAAATTCTTTTCAAACTCAGTTTTAAACAAAATTTGTGTTTTAAAATCTTTTCAAACTCAGTTTTAAACGGAAATTAAACTTATGCATGACCACTCGACCCGGTCCCATGTCCAATGTACCATCTACCCGATCTAATTATGCACATAGTACATCGACGATATGGAAACATGGTCTAAGCTTCAATACCACAACTATCTCTTGCAATTTCATACAACTTTACGCTATTGGAGCTTCTTCAACATTTAAGACTTGCCTCAATCGTTGATTCCACCAATGAAAGAGGTCACCCATTCCTCACTGATACACCCAGTTTCAATGGAATCACCTCATCTTCATCTACATATCAGAGCCCAATATTTCTTCCAGTGTCAATACAGTGGAGCTCAATCTTTCTTCTTGTGTTGATACAAGGACAGGACCCCGCAAAAATTCCTTTTGTATTTCGGTTGTAACTTTTGACTTCGATACTCATTTCACGCGTTCCTTATACCATTGGAAATGTATTTCCGAGATCTACAACTTCATAGTGATATCATTCTGGGAGATTCCCTACCAATTTTCACATTTTCAAGATTAAGCTCTGGCACATTGTCAATAGCCCCGGAGAACACATCACTTCAACCAAGATTAAAGGAACCATAAATCGAACTCTGGGAAACATATATGAACTCTCACTTAGCTAATGTTTCAGTTCTGTAGATCCAAATGTGTGGTTTTGAAAGTCTATTTCAATATTATTCTATTGTCACTCGTCCATTGCATGTTGAATGGTGCCAGGTATTGGTGCTAAGAGAAGGTCATACTCAACAATACGAATAGGCAGTGTGTGAGGGAATCAAACTATGAAGGCACATTTGTTACACATGAAGTAAATCTACCCATATGCAGCAGTGCCTTTGCAAATGCGATCTACCCCGAGGATGATAGAGCGGTAGCAACAACAACATTTGTCACTGCAGCAAAGGAGCAATGAAAGGGAATCAAACTCAAATGGTTGAAGGAGAAATATGAATCCCATGATGGTCAAATATCAAACTTGGAGGAAGAAGAGTTTTCCAATGTCCAAATCAGTCATCACAATGTGTGGGGGCACTATGTCCAAAATATATGATGGCCCACCAGCACTAAAAGACAAATTTGAAATGTAACTGCATATAATACATTAAATTATAAGCATATATGCAGTCCTTATTGCCTCATCATTCTGAAGAGGATAAGAACAAAACTTTGTAAATGAAAGGTCATGGGGGGGAGGCGAAAGGCCAAGATCAAGATGAATTTCAATAAATAAGGGGATTGCATTTGAAGTTAGGTTTTTTGGTTCTTTGAACTTACATGTACCATTACTGAAACTTTAATGAGGAGAAGCCTATTTGGCCAAGCAATTTTTTTGAAGAACACAAATTCGTGTGTTGCACGTATGTGGACTATTTTGTTGCATTTTGTTTAGCACCTGGGTTGTGTAAGAATGTACTTTGTATTGTATACTATTCTGATGTATGTTTATTGCATTCTTGTTTTGGTTCTTCAAGGAATATTTGTCTAAATCTGTGGACATAGGACTGTAAATGATCGTTTAGATGCTAGACTATTTTGTGTTTGTAGTTATTTATTCATATTCTTGTCTTTGGTCTGTGTGAACTATTTCTCGGGCCATCGATGGGAGCACATTTGGTTCTATGTTTACTTTTTTATTACCTTTTATGTCTGAATGCATGCATTTTAGATTAGTTTCTTCTCATTCTTTAGATTAGAAACCTTCATTGGTGGACCAAGCCGTAACCGGTAAACCCCAAACCAGAGATAGTTGTCGGCCCAGAATCTGAATGGGTTCCCTATTTCAAATGGTGAGAGGTATAATAGGGACTTTTTATCGGGGGTAACCCCTTGTTGTTTATAAAGGGAATTTTGTCTACGTCAACACGTTGATGTAATTGTATAGATGAACTCATAGAATAACATCGACATTATGATATGCATTGTATGGGAAACAAGGCACCCTTTGTGTGTCGTAGTGAATTTTGTACACTGGGTCTATCATAGATTAGTATTTTCCACATAGGTAGTAGTCATTTGAAGGTTTATTGGTAGTAAGGTCATTGTATGTTTAAATTTGTCTTTTTTAGCTTTGTAATAAGAGTGAAATATGTTTATTTTGTGGCGTCTTGAGATCATGTCTACAACTACGAATTCTCATTCCCTTCCTTCTTACCATTATAACATGTATTATTTTATGAGTGTAGACCCATTTTAACTATGTATCTATTAAACACAGAGAGGTATCAAAAAGAAACCCAAGACATAAATATTTTGGGGATTAAAAGATCATGGTTAAGATGAATTTAAGATAATTTATTTGTATTGGTATTATTATTATTGTGACCATCTGATACATAATGCATTGCATATGACATCTCACTTTTCTCAATGTAATTATCAATGATACATATTGCACAATTTTAACCACAAGGGTTAGCTCAATCAATTGACACAATCTACTAAAGGCATGTAGCCAATAGGGAGGTCACATGTTCCAATTAGGTCAAGTCTCATGGGCTTACTAGTTGTGACATTGGTGATCGATCCACCTTCCATCAAAGAATTATGAGGAAGAAAGGGGAGTACTCCACAAGGTAATGATCACAAGATGCTAAAAATAAGCCTTTTGGTGGACCAAACTTGACTTTGTTCCTTTAAAAAAGTATTACATTATTTTACTATAATTATGTATTATTACATTATTTTAACCCCAAGGGTTAGCTCAATTAGTTGGGAGCATCCGCCAAAGGCATGCTACCAATAGAGAGGCCACAATTTCTAATCCGGTCAAGTATTGTAGGCTTACCAGACACAACATTGGTGGTCGATTTGTCTTCCATTTGAGAATTATAGGGAAGAAGGGAGAGTGCTCCATGAGGTAACGATTATCAGTCTCAATCAATTGACACAATCTACTAAAGGCATGTAGCCAATAGGGAGGTCACATGTTCCAATTAGGTCAAGTCTCATGGGCTTACTAGTTGTGACATTGGTGATCGATCCACCTTCCATCAAAGAATTATGAGGAAGAAAGGGGAGTACTCCACAAGGTAATGATCACAAGATGCTAAAAATAAGCCTTTTGGTGGACCAAACTTGACTTTGTTCCTTTAAAAAAGTATTACATTATTTTACTATAATTATGTATTATTACATTATTTTAACCCCAAGGGTTAGCTCAATTAGTTGGGAGCATCCGCCAAAGGCATGCTACCAATAGAGAGGCCACAATTTCTAATCCGGTCAAGTATTGTAGGCTTACCAGACACAACATTGGTGGTCGATTTGTCTTCCATTTGAGAATTATAGGGAAGAAGGGAGAGTGCTCCATGAGGTAACGATTATCAGTCTTCACATTGATAATAATCCTTCAAGCTCACCAAACTTGACTTTGTTCGTCGTAAAAAAAATCCATTATTTATTATTATTATTTATTTATTTATACATTGAAGTACAATTAAAAAACCATTTTTAGTTTAATTGTTTTTCTTTTTTGTAATCTTAATTCAGAAGCATTAACCACCTTACACATCTCATTGATTCTCAATTATAGAGTCCATCTAGTTTCCTTCCATGAAAAGATATATATTTGTTATTATTATGGTCAACGTTTATTTAAAAAATTGCATATATTAATCACAAAAAATCATTATAGGGGTATTTGGTCTTGCAAATTTTAGTGTAAATCCATCTTAAACCTAGATTTATTAAGCACAAAGAAGGATAAAAAAGAAATAGAATATTGCTAGAAAAAATTTTGGACAAAAATTGTGTTGAAGGTTTTGAAACGTCCAGCGTTTCAAGTGAACACTCCACCCATCATCAAGGGAAAATGTAGCTAATATGTTGGAAAAGACTGTTGACGTTTGTATATATAGAAGAAGATTGGTAAGTAATCGTTGAAGAGAGGTAGATGGATTGTGTATATATATGAATAAAGAATTAGAAATAGTCATTAAGTTTAGGTGATAAAGTGTCAAGCCAAGAGTGGGAAAAAAACATAACTCCACAGATGATGGTTATTGCATTAGCAAGTAGATTAATAAATACATAAAATTGCGATTGTTGGTCTTCCATAATTGAATACATTTCCTATCACCTATGACTCTTCATATTTACAATTATTTACATAGGTAACACAATTCCAAGGATTATGTGTCCAACATTCCCCCCCATAATCCGAAGGGGTGTGTGCAAGTCCAAGCATCATTTTGAACTTCTCAATTTTTTCTCTTCCAAGCACTTTGGTGAAGATGTCCGCAATTTTCTCATTTGTGGAACAATGTCTGAAGTGAATAGTCTTGGCCTCTACATGATATCGAATCAGGTGAAACTTTGTGTTGATGTGCTTAGTTCGATCATGGAATCTAGGATTCTTGGCCAACTTAATTGCAGAAGTATTGTCAACTAGAAGAGGAGTAGAATTCACTTATTTATCCTGCAAATGTTCAAGTATTTTCATGAGCCACACAATCTCTTTTACCGCTTCTGTAGCTACCACGTATTATGCCTCTGTTGTGGAATCTGTTGGAACTGATTGTTTGTGTGATATTCAGAAGATAGTTGTTGATCCAAGACTCATGAGATAGCCTAAAGTTGATACTCCATTTTCCTTATCTTCGTCAAAGTCTGAATATGAATATATGATTAGGTTGAAGTCATCCACCTTAGAGTACGTGAGTCCAAAATATTGAGTTCCTTTCAAGTATTTCAAAACTCTATTTGAAGCAAACCAATGTTCTTCACAAGGCTTTTGCATGAACCTAGAAAGAATCCCAACAACAAATGAATTGTTTAGTCTGGTGGTAGTAAGATAGATAAGACTTCCCACAAGTTGTCTATACTTGGTTGCATCCTCAAATTCATTCCCTTCTTTTGATGTGAGTTTCAAATTTTGTTCCATTGGACTAGAAACAAGATTGCACTCAACCATGCCAAACTTGTTCAACAATTCTCCCATGTACTTCTTCTAGGAGATGAATATGTACCTTGGATTTTGAATCACTTCAATGCCCAAATAGTAGTGAAGATGTCCCAAATATGTCATCTCGAAGCCTTTCTTCAACTCTTTCTTTATGGATGCAATGTAGCTCTCATTGTTCCCCATTATTAATGGATCATCTACATATACTACAAGATATACAATTGTTTTTCCAACTTTCTTGATAAACAAAATTGCATCATCAAGATTGAAATGATTGAAATTTAATTTTAGAAGATGCTTAGTTAACTTTTCATACCATGCTCGTGGTGCTTGTTTCAAGCCATATAAGGATTTGATGAGCTTGCATACCTTATGTTCTTGTACCTTCACAACAAAGCCTTCTAGTTGAGACATGAACACATTCTCTTTCAAATATCCATTCAAGAAAGAAGTCTTCACATCCATTTGGTGAATTTTCCATCCATTATGTATTGCCATGGAAAATAGAGTATGGATGTATCCCATTTTTTTGTGGGGGGAAAAGTCTCCTCATAATCAACACCTTCTTTATGTGCAAATCCTTTTTCCATGAGCCTTGCCTTGTTCTTTTCAAGTGAGCCATCTGATCTGTACTTGTTCTTGAATACCCACTTGTAGCCGATTGGCTTGTTTCCAAATGGCGGATCCACCAACTTCCATGTCTCATTCTTGATGAGAGCATCATATTCCTTATGCACGGTTTCTTTCCATTCATCATGAGAAGTGGCTTCTTTAAATAAATTTGGTTCATGGTTAGTAGATAAATTCAACTCACAATCATATGAAACATACATGTCATCTACATCATCTGAGTTTGAATTATCTACATTACCTCCATCTTGTCTTCAGGACATTTTGGTCCCTATCTTTCCAACCTCATTGGGATGAACACTTTCAAGTGTTTTAGTAAACCATTTTAGTGGACCTTTCTGAGATGGTCCAAGTTGCTCAGCTAATTGAGATGGTCCAAGTTGCTCAGCTAATTGAGATGGTGTGGAGTTCTCTTCAAGCCTTAGCTTTTCAATATTCTCGATCACATCATCCAACTGAACTTCAGGTTCGAATTAAGTGGCAGGAACTTCTTCATGTGGGGAAGATGGTGCTTTGAAAGGAGATTCCAAATATTGACCCAAGATAGGGACCCCCCCTTCAAGATGTGGAATCTCATCATCAAATTCATGATATTCCTTTACACGAGTGAATCTTTCCAGATGATCAAGTTGCCTCTCAACAATTCTGTCTATCTTGGTGGATTCAAGAAAGATCACATCTCTGGAAAGGATGAACTTCTTGTTTTTCTCATCGTAAAGACGATACCCCTCAGTGGTATTTGAGTACCCCAAGAAGATGCACTTATGACTCATGGCATCAAGCTTGCTTCTTTGCTCCTTATCAAGGCATAGCAAGTGGAACCCAAGACTCTGATATGCCTCACTGAAGGAATGTGGCCATGCCACATTTCATATGGAGTCTTGTTTCTAAGAGCATGAGATGGACACCTATTTTTGACATAAACTGCACATAGAACTACATCATCCCAAAACTTCAATTTAACATTCTTGAAAAACGTCATGGAAGAAACCATATTTAGGAGTGTCATGTTCATTCATTTAGCCACAACATTTCGTTGGGGATTTTATGGAACCATGGTTTGATGTTTGATCCTATGTTGGCGAAAGTAGCTTTCAAATTCATTAGAAGTATATTCTCTTCCATTATCAATGAGAAGAGATCCAATAAGAGATTGAGCTTCATTTTGAATCCATAGATGAAAATTTTTAAATGTTTTTTCAGCAACTTCACCCAACACATCCTAGTGTAATCATACATAAAAGACATGGTATATTTATTTCTTTTTGCAGAAGGAACATGCATAGGTACAAACAAATTAGAATGAATCATTTCAAGTTTTCTACATTCTCTGGAAGTAGAATCATGAAATGATTGTTTGATATGCTTTCCAAGGATACAAGCACCACATTGTTTCAGTTTCCTGGGACCAAATCAGAAACACCATTCCTTCTTAATAAACAGAGACTATCATAATTGATATGACCAAATCTAGCATGCCACAAAAGACTATATGACATTGTACCTTCACCGTGATCAAAGAGGTATGCAGCATTTTGTGTATGGGAAGATGTCCCATTCAACTTCGGCAGTCTTCGATCTTCCATTCTGGTCATAACAAGCATGTTATGAAAATCCTTTTGTATTTTAACTTTTCCACCGATCATATGAACAAAGTGGCCTTGATGTTTAATGTGCACAAGGGACAACATGCCCCTTTTCTTCTCAAAAATATAAAGCACATTATGCAGAAGAAAATCCAAGAATCCAGGAAACTTGAATCTGATGGTGCCCATTCCCGAGGGTTTCAAGTTGGACTTATCTACAAAATACACCATGCCATCTACATTGTCTTTGAAGTATTCGACTAAGTCTCTCTGGAATTTCATGTGAGAGGTTGTGCTTGTGTCAAGAAGCCATGCATCTTTCCAAGGAGTATATGCAGTGTTATATAAATCTTTTGTTACTCCTATATTGCAATGAGAAACAATGTAATGGGAAGATTCATGTGGATTACCTTTTTTGGTTCTGAAAGTTTACCTTTTTCCCCTTTCTTATTATGTTTGTCTTCTTTGATCTTATCCCACAAAACCCTGCAATCATCTACTTCATGTGACCCATTATTTTTGCAACGAGTACAATGACTATTAGACCTAGCACTTTGATTGTGTCTACCCCTTGCCTATGAAACTCTTTCTTCCACGTCCAGGTCCTCTTTTGTTGCTTTATCCTATGGAATAATCATGTGGTTTACTCTTGTCTTTATGAGCAAGGTAAAAATTCTCTCCAGTTGGAAGAGTTGACTTCTTTCCAAAGGCTTTCTCACGATTTGCAAATTTCTTCACTAGTTTGTCAAACGTTATGGATTTCATTTGATCACCTGCTTGTAGTGATTCAAGGTAGTGATAATATGTATGGTAGAGGCCCTTAATGAAGGCCATGAGAGGGATATCAATCTTCTCTCTGATGTCTTCGATGTCATGCATTATGGATTTGATTTATAAAGCTAAATCCATAGGGTCATCATTCTTCAACTCTAGGTTGAAGAGCTTCAATATTAGTTGTATGAGTTCAATTTCAAAATGTGTGTCATACAATTCATTCAATATTTTCAAGGCACCATATGAATCACTAATAGAAGAAATATGATGGCTCACCTCCTCACTTACTGTCGTGGAGATTATAGCATATTCCCTCTAGTCTTTGTCTTCCCATATTTCACGTTCATTGTTTGAGGTGGAAATAATTGGTTTTCTACTCTTCCACTTTGATTATGAGGCTTCTTCTTTAGTGATTCTTCTGCTCTAAGGGACTATTGTTGCTTCACAGATCCCTTTCCATAGGTCGTTGAAGATTAGTGTGTTATTTATCTTCCTGTACCATTCTCTATAATTCTCCTTACTAGTCAGCACCACACCGACAATGGAGATGAGAGAATGCATTGTATTTTTCCTTCACGCACACATTAGCAAATGAAAATATAATGAAGTTTATCCAATACAAATTAGAACGATCTTGATATTGCGCCTAAAATACAATGAAGCTTAGGGTGTCATTGAAATTCACTTGACGGGTGCATAAGGGTGCAGTAAGTACATCTTCATTAGAGGATTTGAGGATAATGCATCAACAATGGCTCAAAATAATTAATGTTCTCTCCTTGTACTACTTCTATGCTTAAATCATCCCCTTGTGCTCAGACAAAGACTGAGAGGGATAAGGTTGTGAGTTGGTCTGTGTATATTCTTTTCTCATCTGTGTAATATATTATGTTCTCATCAGTGTATATTATGTTGTCTTCCATGTATATTTCATTCCTGTCTAGGTTCCCACAATATTTAATTGCACTAATGCATGGGTCAGATATCATTCAATGGTCATTGTTGTTTCCAAACGATTTTTTTAGCCTGCAAATATCATTATTGCAGCCCATAATGTCCCCTTTTGGAAAGGTGGACCGTGAAATTACTTGGGGGGTACAAGAAATGATTGGTGAAGTTGAATGGCATGAACCGTTCAACAACCTAGAAATGGAAATATAAATGGGGAAAGAAAACAGTGCAGGGGGTTCGGTTCAAGGAGGTCTGCAAAATTTGAATTTTATTTGTACATGAAGAAATGGAAAATAGAAAGGGAAACATAAGGGTCGGAAAAAAGGAGAGAATTGTTCCAGATTCATTTGAGATGTAATAAGTTTTTAAATGAATTTATATTCTAAGTAATGAAGATATTTGTGTTCTTTTCCATTAGTTTTGTTCCTTGTTTTCTTTTCCTGTAGTAGCAAAATTCCTCGTGGCATTATTTAATGGTTAATTTTTGTTAGATATTAGTATGTTATTAGCTATGTACTCTATGGGAATATGCTTGGTTTTTGTAAGGATTGATTGTAGAAGCTAGGGTGACTACATCAAGGGGTATTAGAGCTTCTTTAGTTCATGAGTTGTGAGAGAACGGTGTCTGAAGGTAAGGTCTGTGAATTTTAGACTAGGTGAGGGTTGCAAGACAACTTGTAAGGATGCCACCATGAAGAGAAAGAGCAACATGAGGAGGCATAAGGAATAGATAACTCGAGGAGTTATGAAGGAGGATTGAAGAACTAGAAACCAGGAGGTATAGAGATGTTGAAATAGGTTCAGAGTCTGAATATGAGCATGAAGAAGAGAGAAATGTTGAGGAATTAGAACAAATAGTATGTTTAATATCTTTTCAGAAAGATAGAGGTAGTGCAAGAGTGGAATTTGCATGCTACGATGCTAGTTTAAAAGTTGAGACTCTCATTGATTGGATAAGAGAGATTGAAATATATTTTGAGTATGAAAATGTTTAGGATCCCAATAGGGTTCGATTCACCATGACTAAGCTAAAGGGTCATGTTGCACTTTGGTGGGATATGTTGTAAAAATACAGAGTGAATAACCGATAGGGGAAAATTAGAACCTGGAGGAAGATGGTGAGCAAAATAAAGGAGAAATTCCTACTTGACAATTACAAAAAAAATTATGTAAGCAGGTGCAATACTTAAGGAATAAAGACACATTTGTTCATGAATATATAGAGGCATTTTTCAAACTATCGCTCAAGTTAAGAATAAAGGAACCAAAGTATTAAAGAGTGGAAAGATATGTGAATAGGTTGAAGAATCAGATTTGGGATGAGATGAGTGGTATAGTGCAAGTTGTAGGTTGGAAAAATCCTTACCCAACCAAAAACCAAGTGTTATAACTTAGGAATCCTACACCCAATGTCACCTCGATGTAGGTCTTGCACTTCAAGGGTGACTAGGTCACTGTAGGGAGGAGATCTCAGTGACCCTAGGGGGATTGAGATGGAGACGGAGAGAAATGGAAGTGAAGCCCCTAGAGGTCAAGTATAAGTGGAATGAAAGGTGGGAAGAGATTCATTGTAAGTCAAGTGATTTTTCCCCATAGGTATAGTACTTCTTCGGATGATTGTACCTGCCTGAGACACAAGGAAATCCAACTTGCAATGATATATGTTAGTATGGATCGGCAATTTTATATTTTTTCCCTAATTTTTAGAAACAGATAACAGTTTATATCATGAATTAAGACATCCAAATCAGCATGTAAAACATAACATCAATCAACAATATCATCAATAAGTATAGCAATCAAGTATGACCGGAAAAGGGCACTTTAAGACTGAATAAATCAAGTTGTTTTAGCATGTATTTTCTGCATAAAATTGCAGCCTTATGGATGTAGTATTCAATGGCATGCAGCAGAAAAATAAACCATGGAAAAGTGCCAAGAACTAGCCCAAAAGTTGTGCCCTAGTTAGTAGAGTTAGTGTACAAAATTTAAGAGCTAGTCTAGGTTTAGTTTAGGAGTTAAGAGTGAATAGGTAGCTAGGGTTATGCAGCCCTAATGGCTGTAGATTAGAGTTTGTAACAGAAATTAGAATAGTGGGAGAGAGGGGATGCCCTATTCGGGGATGACTCCTCTCAATTAGGCAAACCAACTTCAAGTAAGAAACCTTTCAAAAGATCAAAAATTGTGTTTCCCAAGGCAATGATTTTATATCTCCAATGCAAAAAAACGTATGACCAATGCCTTTATTATTGGATTAATGGAATCAAATAAACAAAGAGCTAGGGAAGCTACCTCCTTGTGGGTGTAATCCCTTTTACTTCCCAAGGCAAGTTTCTCTAGCTAGGGTTTAAGCTAAGAGGGTGTATGCCCTTATACTTCTCTTAGAAAACCCTTGTATAATCAATGAGATGAAGCATAAAATAATGAAGAATATGGTGGGGGTGTATGCCCTTATACTTCCCACCTAGCTCCTAGCATAAAAATCCTTGAATTAAAAAAGAAATGATAGCATAATAGTAAAAGACCATACCAAGATCAAGAGAAATGCCAAGATAATCCATCAAAAGAGCTAGAAAACATCATCCAAGGCTAGCGCCTCAGTCCTCTATCAACCAATCATCAATATAGCCATAAACAAGTGCATAAGAAATAAAAAGAGCCAAGTGTAGCAAAAATTTCAGACCAAGTCCTCTCACAATGAGGGAGAGTTATGTCAAAAATGAGATCTTATGATCTCTATTTATACAAAATGTAGCTGTTAGGACCACACAATGTACCTTTTTGCCCATACTTTTTGCCACTATTATACTCTTGATTACCCACATTTAAACTCATACTATCACTTTATCTGATCATTCCAAAGGTATACAACGTCCCTTCTCATTACTATACGTTTAATCTGTTTTGCATAATATTTTACATCACTTTCGTACTTAACCATTGATTAGACTGCAGATTAGCATTTGAAGTTTGTTGCGGAAACACAGAGTTGTTACACAGTCCAGGTCGCAGATGCTGAAACACAGAGCTGTTACACAGTCCGAGATGCTAAAACACAGAGCTGTTACACAGTCCAGAGTCACTGATGCTAAAACACAGAGTTGTTACACAGTCCAAGGTTGCAGATGCTGAAACACAGAGCTGTTACACAGTCCAGAGTTGTTGATGCTAAAACACAGAGTTGTTACACAGTCCGGAGTCGCAGATGCTGAAACACAGAGCTGTTACACAGTCCAAAGATGCAGATGTTGAAACACAGAGGAAACCACCAGGACCGACGATGCTGAAACACAAAGGAAGCCGTTACAGTCAGCGGTCAACAAGCACCAACCGTCGCTTCTACATAAGAATGCCGACACAGTCAAGAGCGCAATTCACGTGGCTGAAACAACCCGCGAATTGCGATGCTGAAACAGCATCAGCAGCAATGAGAAGAAGATGTTACTCCAGTTATAACAGTAATACCTCATTCAGCTCCTGTAATAGCATTCTGTTGCGCGAGACTAGGACATCCTATTCTGGTTTAGAAAGTAGATCCGACTAAAGATAGGACTCAGATACACATTGTAATTTTTTATCAATTGTATCGAAGGGATTCCCTCTTTAAATAAGAGGAAATCATCATTCGAGGAAGGCAAGTTTTTATGTATTGAAAAGCTTCAGAGAGAGGGACGTACTTCATTTTCAGACTGTAATATGACATTTTGATAGATGAATAAAAGACTGCTTTGAGTATCCTTCTCTATCTTTCTCGTTTCAGGGGAATCTTGTGAGAAGGGAGGGCCCACCTTCTTCACAAAATTTACCCGTTAGTTTTAGAGTGTGTTAGTATAATTTCTGTTTATGACTTGATTAACTTTCATATGCTAAAACACTACTTTTAATGAATTCTGCTTTGCTGAAACACTACTGAACTCTGTCTTGTTAAGAACTTTGGTTTATTGAATGTTACATTCTTTTTATTAGCAATCTTGTGTGATGACTTTATGAGGCTAGCCAGAGACTGGGTTAAGGGTTCCTGCTTAGAAAGGAAGGGATCAGAATATCTTGTTCTCTGTAGATTTCAATTATTTCTGCAAGTGTGCTAGCCAAAGACTGGGTTAAGGGTTCCTTCTTAGAAAGGAAGGGATTAGAATATCTTGTTCTCTGTAGATTTCAATTATTTCTGCAAGTGTGCTAGCCAGAGACTGGGTTAAGGGTTTTCGCTTAGAAAGGAAGGGATCAAAATATCTTGTTCTCTATAGATTTCAATTATTTCTGCAAGTGTGCTAGCCAGAGACTGGGTTAAGGGTTCCTGCTTAGAAAGGAAGGGATCAGAATATCTTGTTCTCTGTATATTTCAATTATTTATGCATGTGTGCTAGCCAGAGACTGGGTTAAGGGTTCCTGCTTAGAAAGGAAGGGATCAGAATATCTTGTTCTCTGTAGATTTCAATTATTTCTGCAAGTGTGCTAATCAGAAATAGGGCTAAGGGTTCCTGCTTAGAAAGGAAGGAATTAGATGGCCTTGTTCTCTGCTAGATAGAGTTAATTTTCTCTGCATTACTATTTTTCATGAAAGAGTGTTAATCAGAAATAAGGTGTTGAAGTCTCTGCTTGAGAGTAAGGGTCATGTTCTTTGGTTACAGAATAGTTATTCTTTCCTGTTGCAATTCATCTTTTAATATAATCCAGGATTCCTTAGATTAATCTTTAAGATTTGCAATAGGTAGGTTGCTTTCCTGTAATTTAAGTCAAAACTTCAGTTCATTCAGGACAAGTGTGATTAATATACTTTCCTTTACTACAACTTTAAGTTTCTTTTGGAATTGAGCATATATAGTGCGTGGTTATCTTTGAAATAACAGACTTCCCTGGGTTGACAATTTATGTATCACTTGGTTGTTTGAATTAATTGAGCAATTATAGTGACCAACATTAGCTAACATAGTTTGTCCACATACTTGGGTAAAACACAATATTAGGGGTTAATAGCCCTAATATTTCCCCTTTTACAAAATAATATTAAACAATTCCTTAAAATTTCACTTTTTGCGCAAATAAAACCCTAATTTTAGAAGGACGTCTCCCCTTTAAGGGACGTTTTTCCACTTTGAGGAAGTTGTTGGTGTTGGAGAAGCATGGGCAGGCCTCCAAAGGCCACATTTCAAGCATCTAATCACTCTCATCATGGTGAATACCCTCTTCTCCTCAAAACATGACGCAGGGATGCACCACCCAGGCACGTCCGCTCACAGGATCTTCTTCTTCTCAGCCCGAAGAACTCTAAGGTTCTTCTACTTCCTTATCGGGAATTATCTACCCACAGATTATTTTGCCCAACTTCCCTCCTTCTTGGCTTATCGAAGAATCGAAACTCGCGACTTCGCGAGTCCAAAGGTCAGTGGTCGGGTGTGAATCTTACGAGTCCCCGAGTGCCGATATGAATCAATGCTGACCTCACCCTTCTCCTATCGCGACTTTCCCTATCGCAACTTCGCGACTCGCTATATCAAGCACTTGTATTTTCCAACTCCCGATACCCGATGCGCCGAAATGCCGATGCACACGTGAGTTGACTTTTCAACGGTCCCTTATTTCGCGGGACTTTAGACTTCGCAAGATCGCGAATCCTAACGCCGATATTTGGGGACTTCTCACGGCGAGATCCTGATGACTTATGCCATCTGTCCTCCACTCGCCGACTTCGCTATGGCCCACACTGTCCTCCAACGATCGGAATATCGCTTATCGCAATATCGCAATCCCCGTGGCCAAATCCTTGAGTCTTTTCTCGTGAGACCCCGATACACGATACCACGTGCAGATCCGACGGTTCTCCTACGATCCAGATCCAACGGCTATTCTCCTTCTTGCTCCTCGCATCTTCGTGACTTGGAGTACCCAATGCTTGGGCTCTCACCCTACGAACTCCCGATTTCGCGAGATCTCTCGATCTCTGCCACCTGTCCTCCTCAAATGGACGGCTCCTATTCCTCTCGCCACTTCGTGTCCTCGCGCTTCGTGACTTTTAACACCAAATCCTTAGCCCTTTCACCCACAAGATCCTAACATGCAATGTGCCACCTGTCCACTTGCCGACTCCTGTGGCCCCACACCATTCTCGTGGTCGTCAGGATATCGCGTATCGTAATATCATGATTTTTGTTACCAAGCCTTGGACACTTTTCTCATGAGATCTCGATAGGCGATCTCGCAAATAATCCAACGGCCCTGACCAGCTTGGATCAACGGTACTGCCCCTCCTGAGCTTAGAACCTCCCCACACTTGCACTATAACTACGTTGCACCTTTGGAAGATCTAACAGCCCTCGGAACTTCGTGAAATCTCCTCCAAAGATTTCATCCGTCTGTTCTCCCTTTGAGGATTCTGCGAAATGAATAAGTGCCTCTCCATGAGACTCATTTGCCCGCTTCGCCAATCTGCGACGCTTCTCCCCGAATTTCCACGAAAACTTCCCTACACTTAGCCTTCAGTGAATTCAAAAGTCTATCCCTCTTGATCTTTCTCATGACCTTCAATTCCTCTAAGCAACTCCTTGCGCACACTCCTTGCGGAAAATATTTAACGACGTCTCAGTGTTGAAGTCTTTTGACTCTGCGCACCCCTGCAACAGCAGCCTTCGGATACTCTGCTCAGAATTGCAACTTTGAGACTTGGCTTGGCCTGCACACTCCTTGCACAGCACTGTGCCTAACTGCACCTTCGAGACGAATGAGAATAAAATCTAACTCTAGTTGAAACCTTCTGTCAACGCACTCCTTGTGGACAATTTCGACTGCATTCCTTGCAGGAATTCTCTGGCTCAATTAGAGAAACAATTGAAACTCATTCAATCTTCCTTCCAGACTTCAATCTCAACACATGAAATCATACACACAGCATAATAGCAAATGATTAACAAGAAGTAAATACTCATGAGCATAGCATTCAACACACGTACACAGAGAATAACACAACAGCCATAAATCTGAATCAACTTCTTCTATTAATTCAAGATCTGTACATGGGTGTTCTTCTACAATTCTCTGCTTCTCTCCTATGCTCTGGATTCTTCTAAATCTTTCCTGAACTATCTTACAATGCACAATGAGGGTGTTTATATTCGTTCCCCCCCTTTCTCCTCAGACTGTCTACTCTAATATTCAATTCTACCTACTTACAACTACTACTATAAATGCCTCTGTCAATCTCAGACGAGAGAAGGGCGCTCAAGGTCTGAATACATTTTACCAAGGTGCCATAATTAAATGATCTCATTTATGTTTAGCGCATCAACTTCAAGGGAAAATTTTAAAAAATTGGCACTGGCATGTGCCCAGCTATCCTTCGTCTTCTGTGCTGGCTCGCTTGTCTCGGGAGATGCTCCTGCATCAAAATATCCATGTGTCAAAAGAGTGGCACCTCACCACTATACCCTAGCCCCAAAAGCATGATGTCAAGCTCAAAAAGAGGATGTTTTTCCCCTCCTGCACAAATTGTTTGAAAAGTGAGGGTTGGGATATGTCGTCCATGTCATCATCAAGGCCTTCCAAGTATGATCTTTCTCATCTGGCATGTAGGCCTTTGGCATCCAACATGTGGGCTTGTAGCCCCATGGAAGCCCAAGCTAGGCTTGTTCTCCCAAAATTGTCCACCAACTAGGCCCTGCAAAGACAAATGAGCACATCGTCCAAGGATATCAAGTCATAACATCATGATAAGTGAATCCAATCAATAAATAATCCATCTAAACATGTGCATCAAAGATCACTATATCAAACCATTAATTTCTCAAATACACTATGCGACTTGTCAAGCTTGAATATGGGAGGGTCGACAAGGTGTCCTATTGGGTAGATCTTGCCCTAGGTCAAGGAGAGTTTCCAAGGGATCCCTCTCTAAGTCATGTAAAGTGGATGAAGTGGTTGGGGTCAAGACTCAATGGGAATAAGTCTCATGACATACAAGGGGTTGTAGTGTCTCATTCATGGGTGTCTTTGTAGAGGGTGTGTGGTACCTTCGTCCGCAATGCACTTTTTCCAAGCCCATCAATTTCCTTTTATATTTATTTTTTTATTTTCTTTCAATATAGCATAAGGAGAGGTTGAAGGTCACTACCTTGGCATGGTGACTAGATGATGGCAATGTCACCCACAAACACCTAGTGGAAATGAGAAGGTTGGCTCGTGATGAGACCCCCTTTCTCTCAGCCATGCAACTGAGAGACATTACTATGGTTTGGTGACTAGATGATGGCAATGTCATACCACTAGATATTCATGGACGTTATAGGTCGGATCATGATGAGTCCTCTTATCCTTCAACTAACCTTTTAATCATTATTTATTATATTGTGGGTCCCCTTTACTCAAATATATGTGTTTCATTATTTTCTTGAGTGATCCCTGGGTGAAGCATCTAGAAGTTTTATACAAGGCTTTTATCTTTTACCCAACATCAACCCCTCTAGGCCTTCAACCCCTTCTTCCCATAGAATGAGGGACAACCCCTTCTTGGTTCAATACACCCTAAAATCCCAAGAGATTAAGAAAATGGAGGGGAATAATGATGGAAAGTGGTAAGTATGGTCGGGAATGGTACAATGGATCTTTAAGGGAGTTCCCAGTAGCAAACCCATCCCTAAGGAAGACCACTTACTAGGGAAGAATGTCAACCACCAAAGTGAAGTAGGGAAAAATGAATAATGTCCAAGCATATATCATGAAATCTAGATAAATCTAAGATAAAACATACTCAACTGGATCAAATATTGAAATGATGCTCACCATAATATTGACTTGTACCTCATGGAGCAAGGCCCATTGTCTTCCAGAAGCCATCTGATGTAATGTATTCCATCTGGAAATATGTGACCATCTGTGGTAGTGAGAGGGGTTTCCATCTTTGAAAAATGGTATTATTGGTCATGTAGTCTCTCGGCACTCCATATATGCAACCTGAGGGCCTCGAGACATAATCTCCTTAGTTATCCACAAAATGGGGATAACATTTGGCTTCTACTTGGGGAAATGTGCTTGTCGCAGAGTGCATGAGAACCGCAACATATCTTGCTAGACCTATGCCTGCAAGAAAACATCAAACTTTCAAGTGCAGGATAGCCTACTCATTCTTGTTCTCATATGATGATAATCAAAACCAACTAAACTAGAAAAAGAAAATTTTGACATTTTTTCAATAAATTCTAAGCTAAGCATGAAATCAATAGTGCAAGTAGAGAAAAATGAAAATGAAATGCATCTAAACTAGTATGAGCAATCAATAAGAAAACGCATGGATTCAAAATGACTTACCTACTTACCTGGGGCCTTGGGTCCCTGAAGATCATGTGCTGGATAATGTCAGGTGAAGTCATACAACTAGTGAAACCATTTGATCATCTTATCAAAGTATATCCATCTGTGCTTAATCATATAATACAAGAAGGATAAGTTAAGCACATAATAATCATGAGTATAAACACACATATAATAGATCATGAAATAAAACTCATGAAGATGGGTGGGAGGGAGGAAATCCTATTGGAAAGAGAAACCACCAGCTTGATCATCCTGCCTAAAAGTGTAGCCACAAGACTGATCAATCCATCTCTGAAAGGGGTAACTATATGTAGAAAAAGTATCATCTTCATCGGTGCATAAAGACTCATTGCTTATCGAGGGCTGAGAGGAGAAGAGATATCGGAAGAATACTGCATGATCTCTTAGAGAAGAGGGTAAGAGGTAAGGAACAGTCTCAGGTGTAGAAAAACATCGCCTCTTCCCATGTGAATATCCATAGAAATCTCCAAGATGAAAATACTTTCGCTTTGAAGAGTGAACCTCTAACTTCTCTGAGGTGGCCACTTCCTGGTATTCCTCCAAACTTGAGCACAATGGTTGGAATTCCTCATAAAACAAATCTGCATCCTCAAAATATTATGTACCTAAGGATGAATCATGTTGCGACAAGTCATCCTCGAAAGGGCAGAACAAATTTGTAACCATGTCATCACTAGCTTTCCAAACATTTGAATCATACATGCATGGAGGCCAGTCCTCTGAAAATGACATTTCAAACCCTTCTGCCTGAGAGCTACCCTCAATGTCATAAATGGGATCTCTATCAATAATGAAGCAACTAAGATCCCATATGTGTTTTCTAGTCTATATGAAATCATCAATGTGTTTGTAAACTATATATGATGGTTGTTCCATGAATTCATTTGCACCAGAGGAGCTGATCACTTCCTTACAAGACTGGGTAACTTCATTTTCTTTGAAAGGGAAAGTAGATAACATATTCTCTTTCAATCCTTCTACAAGAGATACTTCATCGAGATCCCTTTGGCAGTTTTCTTCATTTCCATAGTCATGGAACAAAGCATCATCAAAGTTTTTAAAAGGATTATAACTCATCATATTCTCTTCTTGATGTGTTGGAGGAGCAGAGGTTTGGATGTCCTCATCAAGTGGAGGAGCATATACTTCATCTTCATCATATGTCTTATCATGATCTTCTTCAAGCTTTTCTTCATCTATTGTCTCATCATCGATCGGAAAACCTTCTTGGCAAAGACTATTTTTGAGCTCTTGGAAAGCATCTTGCAAACTTTGAGTAGTTGGCCGAGATTTCCTGAGAAATTCTTAAATGATCTTTGTAGAAGAAGGGATACTCTTTAGATCACATGAGTGTGCAAGCCAATCCTTTTGACTTGATTCCAGTGAAGACACGAAATTTTTTATCAGCCAATCTTAAACTCGAGGCATACTTCATATAATTCACGACATGGGTGACTGATAGAGTTGGATCGCCATCAAATTTGGGGCAACTTGCTCTCCATTCTGTTGGACAATGATTTGGATAGCCAGGGAAATTATGAACATCAAGAGAAGGATACACATTATGGAATGTTCATGGTAAGTCCCATGAGGCCATGGTTCCATCACTTAGGGTAGATCCTCAATGGAGTCCCCAGATGAGCTCAAGGCTCATCAAAGGATGGAAAAGGGGGAAGAGGGAAAGGTGGATTCGCCATACGAGTTTCAAATTGAGGTCATCAAGGATGGTGGAAATGGAACGTCCCTTGGGTGGATTCATTAGACAAGATAAGGGAAAGGATTTGGGATAGCTTACCAACGTGTCGTTAGGGTACGAAGAATATTCAAAATCTTCCCCGACAACAGCGTCAAAATGTTATAGCACAAGTTGTAGGTTGGGAAAATCCCTACCCAACCACAAATCAAGTGCTACAACTTGGGAATCCTACACCCAATGTCACCTCTATATATGTCCTGCACTTCAAGGGTGACTAGGTCACTCTAGGGAGGCAATCTTCGTGACTCTAGGGGGATTGAGATGGAGATAGAGAGAAATGGAAGTGAATCCCCTAGAGGTCAATTCTAAGTGGAATGAAAGGTGGGAAGAGATGTTTTGTAAGTCAATTGATTGTTTTCACGCAGGTATAGTACTTCTCTGGATGATTGTACCTACCCAAGACACAAAGAAATCCAACTTGCAATGATATATGTTAGTATGGATCAGCAAGTTAAGCTTGTTGTCCCTAATTTTCTTCAATAGACAACAGTTTATATCAGCAATTAAGACATTCAAATCAGCATGTAAATCATAATATCAATTAACAGTATCATCAATAAGTATAGCAATCAAGTATGACCGGAAAAGGGCACTTGACGACTGAATAAAGAAAGTTGTTGTAGCATGTATTTTCTGCATACAATTTCAGACTTACGGCTGTAGCATTCAATGGCATGCAGCGGCAAAATCAACCATGGAAAAGTGTCAAGAATTAGCCCAAAAGGTGCACCCTAGTTAGTAGAGTTAGTGTACAAAATTTAGGAGCTAGTCTAGGGTTAGTTTAGGAGTTAAGAGTGAATAGGTAGCTAGGGTTATGCAGCCCTAACGACTGTAGGTTAGAGTTTGTAACAGAAATTAGAGTAATGGGAGAGAGGGGATGCCATAGTAGGGGAAGACTCCTCTCAATGAGGCAAACCAACTTCAAGCAAGAAACCTTTCAAAAGATCAAAATTTGTGTTTCCCAAGATAATGATTTTATATTTCCAATGCAAAAAAAAGTATGACCAATGTCTTTACTATTGGGTTAATGGGGTCAAATAAACAAAGAGCTAGAGAAGCTACCTCCTTTGGGCTGTAAGCCCTTTTACTTCCCAAGGCAAGTTTCTCTAGCTAGGGTTTAAGCTAAGAGGGCATATTCCCTTATACTTCTCTTAGCAAACCCTTGTATAATCAATGAGATGAAGTATAAAATGATGAATACTATGGTGGGGGTGTATGCCCGTATACTTCCCACCTAGATCCTAGCATAACAATCCTTGACTTAAAAAAAAATGATAGCATAATAGTAAAATACCATACCAATATCAAGAGAAATGCCAAGATAATCCACCATAAGAGCTAGAAAACATCATCCAAGGCTAGCTCCTCACTCCTCCATCAACCATTCATCAATATATCCATAAACAAGTGCACAAGAGATAAAAAGAGCCAAGTGTAGCGAAAATTTCAGACCAAGTCCTCTCACAATGAGGGAGAGTTATGTAAAAAATGAGATCTTATGATCTCTCTCTATTTATACTAAATGTAGCTAACATATTTTTTCCACATACTTTAGGTTAAAACACAAGATTAAGTGAAGGATGTCTCCCCTTTAGGGGACGTTTTGCCACTTTGAGGAAGTTGTTGGTGTTGGAGAAGCATGGGTAGGCCTACAAAGGCCACATGTCAAGCATCTAAGCACTCTCATCATGGTGAAGACCCTCGTCTCCTCAAAACATCCATGTGTCAAAAGAGTGGCACCTTCCCACTATACCATAGCCCCAAAAGCATGATGTCAAGCTCGAAAAGAGGACGTTTTTCCCTTCCTGGGAAAATCATTTGGAAAGTGAGGGCTGGGCTATGTCATCCAAGTCATCATCAAGGCCTTCCAAGTCTGATCTTTCTCATCCGACATGCGGGCCCTTGGCATCCAACCTGTGGCCTTGTAGCCCCATGGAAGCCCAAGCTAGGCCTGTTCTCCCAAAATTGTCCACCAACAAGGTCATGCAAAGACAAATGAGCACGCCTTGCAAGGATCTCAAGTCATGACATCATGATAAGTGAATCCAATCAATAAATAATCCATCTAAGCATGTGCATCAAATATCACTATAACAAACAGTTAATTGCTCAAAGACACTATGTGACTTTTCAAGATTGAATATGGGAGGGTTGATGAGGTGTCCTATTGGGTAGATCTTGCCCTAGGTCAAGGAGAGTTTCCAAGAGACCCCTCTGTAAGAAATGTAAAGTGTATGAAGTGCTTGGGTTCAAGACTCAATGGGCATAGGGATCATGACATACGAGGGGTCGTAGTGTCTCATTCATGGGTGCCTTTGTAAAGGGTGTGTGCTACCTTCGTCTGCAATGCACTTTTTCCAATTCCATCAATTCCCTTTTATCTTTCTTTCTTTATTTTTTTTCAATATAGCATAAGGAGAGGTTGAAGGTCACTACCATGGTGGTGACCATATGATGGAAATTCCACCCACAAACACCTAGTGTAAATGAGAAGGTTGGCTCGTGATGATACCCCCTTTCTCTCACCCATGCAACTGAGAGCCATTACCCTGGTTTGGTGACCAGATGATGGCAATGTCATATCACTAGATACATGGATGTGATAGGTCATCTTGTGATGAGACCTCTTATCCTTCAACTAACCCTTTAATCATTTTGTATTATATTGTGTATCCCATTTAATCAAAGATAAGTGTTTCATTGTTTTCTTGGATGATCCTTGGGCGAAGCATCTGGAATTTTTATACAAGGATTTTATCTTTTACCCAACATCAACCCCTCTGGGCCTTCAGCCCCTTCTTCCCATAGAATTAGGGACAACCCCTTCTTGGGTCAATACACCCTAAAATCCAAAGAGTTAAGGAAAATGGAGGGGAATAATGATGCAAAGTGGTAGGTGTGGTCAGGAATGATACGATGGCTCTTTATGGGAGTTCCTAGTAGCAAACCCATCCCAAAGGAAGACCACTTTCTAGGGAAGAATGTCAGCCACCAAGGTGAAGTAGGGAAAAAGGAATAATGTCCAACCATATATCATGAAATCTAGATCAATCTAAGATACAACATACTCAACTGGCTTAAATATTGAAATGATGCTCACCATAATATAGACTTGTACCTCATGGAGCAAGGCATGTTGTCTTCCGAAAGCCATCTAATGTGGTGGATTCCATCTGGAAATATGTGACCATATGTGGTGGTGAGATGGGTTTCCATTTGTGCAAAAGGGTATTGTTGGTCTTGTAGTCTCTCGGCACTCCTATCTGCAACCTGAGGGCCTCGAGACATAATCTCCTTAGTTATCATAATGCAGATGAAGCTTATCAAGTTGCTTTGAAGGTGGAAGAAAACATTGACAGAAGATTGCAGCAAAAGTTCCAGGGAAAAGGAACTAGAGGCAGGGGTAGAGAAAGTGTTGCTAAAGACAGTGAAAAGGAGGACGAAGCGACCAATAGTCAGAATACAAGAGGAGGAATAAATGTTGGCATAGGTAGAGGTTTTGGTCGAGGTAAGTATGTGATTACATGTTATAGATGTGGATTAGAGGGTCACAAAGCATCTGAATGTCTGGAGAGGCATGACACATTGAGAAGAAATTAAGCAAGGACACAAGTTACCCAGGAAGATGAGACAACATTAGTTGGTGGTAATGTGGAAGTACTTCCACAAGAGCAAGGAGAAAACCTAATGTTTAGAATAGTATTACTCAATCCTGAGACAAAGGCAACAGAAGATCTTGAACAATGAAAGAGAGTGTTCAAAACTAAATGTAAACTTCGGGATAAGTGTTGTCATCTTGTCATAGATGGCAGAATTACAAAAAAAATTATTATCCATAGAAGTAATGGAGAAATCAAAGTTCAAAATCATTCCACATCCAAATCCATACAAGGTCTCATGGTTGAAAAGAGAGCAACAGGTGATTGTGACTGAGCAATGCTTGTTGATTTTTCATATTGGAAAGTTTAGTGAACATGTATTATGTGACATAGTAGAGATGGATGCTTGTCACGTACTAATCAGAATACCATGGTTCTTTGACAGAAAAGTTTTTCATGATGGGAGGAAGAATACTTATGAATTTTTAAAGATTGGGAAGTGATACAAATTGTAGCCAATGTTGGAGACTAAGTTGAGTGGTAATTACGACAAGGCAAAGGACAACATAAATGTTTGCAACAACAGTCGCATCATGTTGTGTTCAACTAAGGAATTATTGAGAGAACATAAGAGGAATCATTTATGTTTGGCCTTAGTACCAAGAGAATTTTTGGAGATTAAAAAAATGAGTCCTATGCCATTGGAAATTTAACCTTTGTTGAATGAGTTTGAGGATATTGTTGGAGATGATCTACTAGAAAGTTTACCTCACTTGAGAAGTATATCATAACAAATTGATTTGATACCTAGATCAAGACTACCGAATAAAGATTCTTACTGGATGACTCCAACAGAGAGTGAAGAAGTAAATACATAGGTGCAAGAGCTACTTGACAGAGGATTGATCAGAGAGGGTTTGAGTTTGTGTGTTGTACCTACAGTTTTGACACCCAATAAAGGAGGTGAATGGAGAATGTTTACCAATTCACAAGCTATTAACAAGGTTACTATCAAGTACAAATTTCATTTACCAAGGATGGATGACCTCATGGATTGTTTGAGTGGGTCCAAGTACTTTTCAAAGATTGATTTGAAGAGTGGTTACCATCAAATTCAGATAAGGGAAGGTGATGAATGGAAGACAACATTCAAGACAAAGGATGGGTTGTTTGAATGGTTAGTTATGCCCTTTGGACTAACCAATGCACGCACATTCATGGGAGTTATGAATGAAGTTTTGAAACCATTTTTGGGCAAGTTTTTTTTTTTCACTTAGATGACATTTTGATTATCATCAAGACCAAAGAAGAACACCTAGATCATGTGAGAAAGGTGTTACAATGATTGAGAGAAGAGAAACTACTTATCAATTTGAAGAAATGTACATTGTTGAAGGAAAATTTAGTACACTTAGGATTTTTTATTTCCAAGGAAGCTTTGAAGATGGATTCTGGAAAGGTTAAGGCTATTTTGGAGTGGCCAACACCTACGTGTATGTTTGATGTGAGAAGTTTCCATGGTTTGGAAACATGAAGTTTATCAGAAATTTCAACGAGATTTATGCACCACTTATTGAATGCATGAAGGAGGGAAATTTTAAGATGACAGTAGTAGCCATAAAATCATTTGAAGATTTGAAGAAAAATGTAACTGAACAGCCAATTTTAACACTTCCAAATTTCAATAAAGTGTTTCAAGTGGATTGCGATGCAAGTGGTTCAACGATTGGAGAAGTTTTGATCCAAGAAGGAAGATCAATTGCATTTTTCAGCAAGAAATTGAATGATGCTAAGAAGAAGTACTATGTTTATGATGAAGAGTTTTATGTTATTGTACAAGCCTTGAAGAAATGGCAACATTACTTGTTGCCAAAGGAGTTTGTCTTATTTATTGATCACAAGTCATTGCAGTACATCAATAGTCAGGGTAATTTAAATCAAAAGCATTCCAAATGGGTAGAATTTTTGCAAAGTTACTCGTTTATTTTGAAACACGGGTCTGGAAAGTGGAATAGATTTGCATATGCATTGGGTTGAAGGATATTGTTGTTGAATACTTTGTGAGTTGAAGTTGTTATATTTGAATGTATGAAATAATTGTATGTAGAAGATGCAAATTTTGCAGAGGCTTGGAAAGTGTGTAAAGCGCCTTGGATCATTGATAGAACACCATATTTAGATTATCATCTTCAAGAAGGTTTCTAGTTCAAGAACCAAGGTTTGTGCATTCCACAGAGCTCATTGTGGTCGAATCATATTAGAGAGTTGCATAGCAGAGGTTTAGGTGGACTTTTTGGTGTTGATAAGACCATGACATTGGTGAGGGAAAGATACTTTTGGCCTAGAATCAACAAGGATGTTCAGAATTTTGTTGAGTGTTGCAGGATTTGTCAGCTCACCAAAGGGAGTTAAAACACCGGATTGTATACACCACTACCAGTACCTGAGAGGCCTTGGGAAGATATAAGTATGGACTTTGTTTTGGGACTGCCTAGGACACAAAGCGATCATGAATCTGTGATGGTTGTAGTGGACATATTTTCAAAGATGTTGTATTTCATATCGTGCAAGAAAACCAATGATGCTACTAAAGTTCTTGTTTTATTTTTTAGAGAGATTGTGAGATTGCATGGGCTACCAAGAAGTATCACTTCTGACAGGGATACGAGATTTCTTGGGCATTTTGGAGGATACTTTGGAAAAATATGGGTTCCAAATTATTGTACAGTTATGCATATCATCCTCAAACAAATGGATAGACTGAGGTAGTGAACCGAAGTCTTGGAAATTTGTTAAGTATTTTGAGTGAGGAGAAGCCAAGACAATGGGATTTGATCTTGGGATAAATTTTATAATAATGATTCCATTAGCAGATTTGTAGGAAAGAGTCCATTTCAATTTTTTTATGGCGGGTCACTAAAAGGAGTTGTTGATTTGGTTAAATTTCCCAATCTGAAGGAAAAAAAGAGTGTTGACACAAGCGAATTTGCAGAGAGCATGCATGAAATGTATGAGCAGGTTAAGAGAAAGGTACAACAAATAAATACCAAGTATAAAGAAGGAGCATATATGCGAAGAAGATGAAATGTTTTTGAAGAAGGAAAGCTAGTAATGGCACACTTGAGGAACGAAATATTTCCCAGAGGTACGTATAGTGAGCTTAAATACAAGAAAATTAGGCCATGCAAAATTTTGAGAAAGATTTTTGATAATGCATACAAGTTAGAATTACCGAAAGATTCTGACATTTTTCCAATATTCAATGTCCCTAACTTATACAAGTTTCATGAGGGTGTTAGGATATTTAGACACTTAGGATTTAGTTAATATCTACTTGGTCTAATGTGTCGTTAGGTATAAGTGTGTTTCTTAGTGTGTTTCTTTAGTATGCATTTGTAGTTAGGAAATATGACGGTCACGATATGTTCCCGACATAGAGTGATCCGACGGTTCATATTCTCCTTAATCTTAATGACCATTGATTTGTGGCTTAACACCCGATTGGTCCATGATCTCTATTTAAAGAGCATGGAGGGTCATTTTTTGATGATTGATTGTGAGAAACACTCTTGTAAAATCTCTCCGTAATCTTTTTCTTTTGCATTAATAAACTGCTCCAAGTGGTCGCATTGGCTAGGGTCGTGGATGTTTCCCCGTAGGGGTTTTACCACGTCAAAACATCAGTGTTTTGATCCTTGATCTGGTTGTGTGAGTGGTTATTGAATGTGTTCGTCCTCTGTCGGAATACATGTGTTGTCGAACATGGTATCAGAGCATGTTTGAAGACCCGCTCCTATTGTAGATCAAGATCTTGAATTCGAGTTGCCTCATTTCTATTTTCTTCCATTTCCATACATTTCTGGGCTGGGGGGACTATTCCATTACGTCTAGAGCGCTCATTTCAATTAGGAACACTTTTTGTTTCACTCGAAAAGGTTTATGTTTTCCCAAGATACGGCCATTTCATTCAAATCCGGAGGTATAATGCCTGAATACGCTATTTTTAAATTTTTGCAGAGTATTATTTTGGTTTGATATTATTATTTTATGGGTTACTACTCTTTGAGATCTGTGGATTCTCTTTGCAACAACAACAATCCTCTTGTTAAACAATACAATATGTTTTGCTATCCCATTTGGTTAAAAATTGTCTTATTAGGTAAGAGGTCTTGAGTTCAAGTCTCTCTTTCTGTTACTTTTTTTTTTAAGAAGTGTGTGTTCAATTGTAAAGTGTATTTCACTTCAAGTATAAAAGTGAGTCACTATAAGTAGCTTTAATATTTTATTTTAGAGTTATTTATTTTGCATGAAGCTTTTTTTTTTTATAAAGTAACTTCATTGTAAAAGTGATCCCCACTTCTTTTTATAAAAGTGGGTCACTGCATAAAGCAACTTACACCACCACGTGATCCTTTGGTTACCATTTATGCCTTTTTTTTAAAGGGCATAACTTTCACATCCGAAGTCCGTTTTTAGTGTCGTTTTTTAAAACTGCCTAATTTTTCGAGGTCTTTCTATCCAAATCATTAGTTTCAGTTTTTTAATCCATATTATCTACATATTTAATATGGGTTCTTCCAGTACTCTTTTTGTTAAGTACCTAAACTAGATCTACAAATATACTTCAGAAATAACCAAGAATAAACCATAAACCATTCACCATAACATGAACACAAGAAATAGAGAAAACCCTTGAGGCATGGTAACACCATATATTAATCCTTATGGAAGGATAAAACTCCTCAAGCAATCCTTGCTTGTACAATCACAATATTCTTCACTCTGTTTCATTACATTGCCTATACTTCTTTATATAGCTCTCTCTATCTCCTAGGAACCTTCTAGAGAACCTTCTCACATTTATTACATCCAACTACCATAGTGGGCATTTATCAATATAGTGGACCTAGTCCACCTTACATTGAATGACCACATTCCCATATATTAAATGACTTCCACTAATAACACATAACTACATTCCCATTGGGTACCTCCCTAGGTACTCAATATTACCTCCCTAGGTATACCACATTCCATCCCCCTTCACATGTTTTGTCCTCGAAAAATTAGAAGAAACCATACAATATGACCAGCTAAGCAATGTAGCCAACTGGTACCAAGTATGACCATCCATCCATCCCAATGGAAGTCGAACATGATGTCTATCTGCTATCTTTGCACCCTTATCTTTCTCTGCATCATGTCGCGGTTGCCATGGGATTGTTTTTGTAGCTTGAGCTCTTCCCATAGTGTTGGTAGTCTTCCATGCACCTCTTGATCGGTTTCCTGTCTGGTGCCCTGCTGGTGCATAAATGT
>ML781344.1:496475-540002 GCA_009831015.1 Picea engelmannii | reverse complement strand
ATTCTATCCAAGGATATCCCAAAACAATATCCACTTCATCCATATCCATAGCATAAAAATCTGAATGCAACACATATTTATCCATGGTAATCTTCAAATCTTTAAAAATTTGAACATTTTCACCCTCAACATCTATGCTTTGACTATTCTTTATTGGAACTTGCAATCTATTAACCAACTAAACATTGATAAAATTATGCATGCAACTAGGGTTAATAGAAACAATGATATTTTCTTTATGAATACAACCATGAACCTATAATATAGATTTTTCACATGAAAATAAACTCTTGGTTCTCTCTTTATCCTTATTTTCTCCATGAGACCACTTTTCTAACAATATTTTTTCAATTTCTCCATTGGAGAGTGTCATCATCTCCTTATAATCAAGTGATTTCCACCAAATTGCAGCATCACCTTGCAATTTGAGACCTACCCAATGGGGCCAAATATCTTCCCATGCTGATTTTATTTCTTTAATGAATGATTAAATACTAGGGCCATCACATTTCCCTGTAAAATACATCTTGCTATGAAAACCCCTAAAAAATAGAACAATAAGTTACGGAAGAAAATCGCGGCTTTTTCCGGAAAAACCCTGAAAAACTGCTGAATTTAAAATGGTCATAACTTTACTTCCCGAACTCCATTTCGGCTGATTTTTTTTTTTGAAATTGGGTATTTTTCCGAGAGGAATTCAAATACCCAATTTCTTTTTCCAAATTCAGCTTGTAAAACTTTATATCTGAACCTGAAGTGCGCCACCCTCTTTTTCTTCCCTAGAAAAAAATTCTGCAAAAAGAGAAAACAAATCTTCCCTTCTTTGGCCAAGGAAAGTGCTCTGATACAAATTGTTAAGAACCAAAGATAGATCTGCAAATATAATCACCACAAATACTGAATACACAATAGATCCACAAAGAAAGATAGAAGAAACCACATTCTATTATTATCAAACCCATGAGGGCCCCCCCACTACCTCTCTAGCTACCTTACATACATTCTCCAAGTCTATGGGACATGATGAGAAGGATTGTAGGGCTTACAATCTCATGCATGAAAGATCAAGGGATACAAATAGAATTCAAGGAGAAACACAACAAGAAGGAAACAATGCGCAGTTCAACTCCCCAGGAAGAGGAAACTTCAATCCTCGTGGTGGATTCAAAGGAAGAGGACGAGGAGGAGGTATGGGTTGAGGTAGAGGCCAAATTATCTGTTATAACTGTGCATAGCCAAGACATTTGGCAAGGGATTGTCAAAACCCTTGTACCACTTACAACTATTGTAACTCATTTGATCATGTCATCGAAGATTGTCCAGTATTGTTGGCCAAAATCCAAGAGAGACGAGGAGGAAACTAACAAGTACAATTAATATCAGCAAAAACTTGTGGTGAGGACCCCAGAGTCATTTTTGTTACTAGAGGAGGCGTTGTTATAGGAGAACACAAAGTGACTCCAAGAAATACTACAGAAGGATCAGGGATCAAAAGAGCTACAGAGAAGGCACAGTTATTTGATCCAATAAGAGAAAGGCATACTTTTGAGGAATCGAGGAAAGAATTTGTAGAAGGAAAAGCTTCTTCATCTAAAGAACAACCAGAAGTAAGGGAATGTGAAATGCCACCAGCATTTGATCAGTCTGCTCTATCTAGACAAGGAAAAGAGTTAAGCAAGCTCATGGACTTTTTATATACATGTATCAATTTGATTAAAGATGAAAAGGTTGTACAAGAGCTACAACACCTAGTAAGATAGTATGAAATTGGGAAAATAGATCCTATGTTAAGTAGAGTTGTGAATCAAGTATCAAGGAAAAGAAGGACAAACAAGGAATTACACCTTGGTGCTCAGATTAGAGACTATGACGTGGACTATTTGGTCTTCGACTTAGGATAAGAAGTGAACGTTATGACAAAGAAGACTTGGGCATTAATGGGAAAACCTAGATTGATTTATTACCCTATCAGGCTCAGGATGGATAATCAGCAGGTGGTGAGCCCCTTTAGAAGACTAAATAATGTCTCTGTAGATGTCGATGGGGTGAGGACATTTGCATATTTTGAAGTGACTGAGATTGTTGATTATAGTTGTCCTTATCCTGCATTGTTAGGAATTGATTGGGCTTTCAACAATTCGAATGTTGTTGACCTAAAGAAGAGAAGAATGACATTTGAGGGTAATGGCCTTAAATTAATTGTACCTCTGGACCCAGATGAAGGTCACAGATACACCGAACCTATCAGGGAAGAAGACCATGCATATGAGCTAGAGAACATCTACAAACTGACAGCAAGACAACAAGATTACATTCATCCTACAGCAGATGGAAATCTCAGCTGGCGAAGTGAAAGTTCATGTTCATCGGATTCAAAGGAAGCATTGGAAAATTGGTGGAATAGAATGTATGAAGTCTCCACATGGTGATGTGCCAGATTGACCAGAGCAGTTCGTTGGATTGGCACAGAAGTAAGTAATCTTCCAACATTTGATGGATTGAATCATTTAGAGACATTTCTAGCTGAATTTGAGAAAATGGTACCAATACAACAGAGGGTTTTGGCACTGGATGAAGCCTTGAAAGCCACATTAGCTAGATGGTGGGGAGCACACAAGAGGAACATCACGGAGTAGGTACAATTTTGCACATTATTGATAGTGCACTTTTCAGACCAAGCAGAAGGATGTGAAGCTCGATACATAGGTCGGAGTTGTCCTAAGGACCATGTGAGAAATTATGAGGAGGCCTGGAGCAGCATTCCTAAAGAACAGTGGGTGCATAATTTCATTAACACCTTGGATACTATGCCTATCAACTGGTATCTTCAGGCAGAATTGCACTTCGTCACTTCATATTGGTATGGAATGACTCAGAACTTTATAGCAACGTTTTTATTTGAGATTCAGTACCCTATAGTAGATCAGGCTTTACAATTGTGAGGCAAAAGGTATTTGAAGAGACGCCTAATTTGAAGAGACACCTAACCTCCCTTTTTCCCAAGAAGGAGATGAATGGACTGCATCTCTTCAACAGTTACATGACTGCTACAATATTAATGTTGATGAGGATGATGACCTGAGGGATGTAAACATTTTAGAAACTAAAGGACAAGGAGACATAGAAGGGCCAGGGATTGAATTACTTTTTATTGGATAGCCCATTAAAATTAATAAAGTTACCATTGGAACAAAGCAAGCACCTAAGATGGAAAATGTTGGAGACTATTGGGATGATGCTACTATTATCAAGATCGCAAAGCTATTGTATGAATATCAGGATTTGTTTCCAACTAGGTTCACAGACATGAAGGGATTTAAATGGCCCATGGGAGAAATGAAGATCCCTCTGAGACTAGATGCAAGACCCATCAAGCAGAGACCTTATAGACTGAATCCTAAATATAAGCAGAAAGTTAGAATTGAATTGGATAGAATATTGGAAGCAGGAATCATAGAACCTGTTGAAGAAACTGAATGGATTATCCCTATGGTGGTCCATGATAAGAAGTCATGAGAAATCAGAATTTGTGTAGATTTAAGGAAACTAAATGATGCATGCCTACATGACCCCTTCCCTACATCCTTTACTAATGAAGTTCTAGATAATGTAGGAGGATAAGAGGTCTACTCATTCACAGATGGATTTTCAGGTTATCACCAAATCATAATTGCTAAGGAAGATCGACATAAGACTATATTTGCAACAGAATGGGGGTCTTTCCAGTATATTGTGATGCCTTTTGTGTTGAAGAATGCACCAGCCATCTTTTCCAGGGTGGTGGTCCAAGCATTTAAGGACTTTTTACACAAGTTCTTGGAAGCATACTTTGATGATTGGACTGTTTTTAGCCTAATGAAAGACCACATTGAAAGTTTAAGATTGATGTTAGATAAGTGAAGGCAATGTCAGATTTCCCTGAATCTGAAAAGGTGTATTTTCTTTTCATCTTTTGGAGTACTGCTAGGACATATTGTGTGTAAGCAGGGGTTGTCAGTGGATCCTTCCAAGATTGCCATCATTGTTGATCTACCTCCCCCTACTTCGTTCAGACAGTTGTGCAATTTATTGGGGCACACTAGATACTATAGGAAGTTTATGAAGGGTTATGCACATATAACAACACCTATGAAGAAGCTATTAAAGAAAGATAGTAAGTTCCAATGGACAGAAGAATGCCAGCAGAGATTCGACACACTAAAGTAGAAAATGGTTACTGCGCCAATCTTGGCTTTTTCAGATTGGAGTAAGGAGTTCAATGTTCATGTCAATGCTTCGTCCATTGCATTAGGAGTAGTTTTAGCACAGTCGGGTGCAGGAGACATTGACCACCCCATATCCTTTGCTATAAGGAAGATTTATATAGCTGAAAGGAACTATAATACGACTAAAACAGAAGGCTTGGCTATGGTATATGTGTTGCAAAAGTTTAGACACTATTTGTTGGGAGGACATTTTAAGATGTTCACTGATCATTATGCATTGAAGTACTTAGTCAACAAGCCAATTTTGGGGGGAAGAATATGCAAATGGATACTACTATTCCAAGAATATGACTTTGAAATTGTGGTTAAGCCGGGAAGAATGAATAAAGGACCTGACCACTTATCCAGGATGGAACATGGAGAGGAACCTACTAGTCTAGACGATACACTACCAGATGCACAATTGTTGGCCATCAGAAAAGTAGATGATCACTTCGTCGAGATAGTTCAGTTCTCGTCCACAGGAATGTCACCCTGTGAGTACTCAATCATTTAGAAGAAACAGTTGGTAGTCCACGCTGCATATTTTCAAATTATAGCTGGAAAGATATATAAGATGGGACGTGATGAGATCTTGTGGAGATGTGTTATGGAGGAAAACATGCCATTGATTCTTGCAGAAGCACATGAAGGCATCGTAGGAGGACACTATGCAGGGAAAGTAACAACGTAGAAGTTTCTCGGAGCTAGACTCTGGTGGCCTACTTTACATAAGGATGCTAAAGACTACTACAAAGCCCGCGATGTATGTCAAAGAGTAGGAAATCCTTCCAAAAGGGATGAGATGCCTTTGGCACCGCAATGAACATTACAAGTATTCAATAAATGGGCTATTGACTTTGTGGGACCTATCAACCCACCAAGAAGGCGCACAAGAGCTAGATACATTATCACTGCGACAGAGTATTTGATAAAATGGGCAGAAGAAAGAGAAGTTAAGGACTGTAGTGAAGCCACAGCTACACAGTTCATCTTTGAGGATATTATAACCGGATTTGGATGCCCTAAGATCCTCATGAGTGACCAAGGCACACACGTCATCAATAAAACTATTGAAGACTTGACTCAGGAATTTGAAGTTCACCATCATAAGAGCACTCCATACCACCCACAAGCGAATGGTATAGTTGAAGCTTTCAATAAGATATTGGAGACAACGCTGACTAAGATTTGTAGTGTTAACAGAGATGATTGGGATTTAAGAATTCCAGTCGTACTATGGGCCTACAGAACTACTTTAAAGAAGTTAACAACACAGACTCCATTTAAGTTAGTATATGGCTTGGAAGGAGTGGTACCTATGGAATACTTGGTTCCTAGTTTAAGAATTGCAGCATTTACAGGTATGGATGACACAGGAGATGTTCAAGACAGGCTTGTGCAGTTGCTAGAACTGGAGGAAGACAGGTTCATTCTGGGATTTCATCAGCATGTACAGAAAGAAAGAGAAAAGACTTACCATGACAGACATATCAAAAGGAAGGCATTCAAGCAAGGAGATTTGGTATTATTGTATGATAGCAAGTTCATGAAGCATCCAAGGAAGTTCAGGATACATTGGCTTGGGCCATTTGAGGTTTCTTATGTCACAGAAGGAGGAGTTGTGCAGTTGAAGACCCTTAATGGAGAATGTAAAGACGGTTTGGTAAATGGGAGCCGGTTGAAGCTGTACTATGACAACCAACTACCTCGCAGCTCTCAGTAAAAGAAAAGGAGGAATGGTATTGGTACCAGGTGCAGTTGAAACTAGGTACCAGACACAGAAAATACAGTATGCACACGATAGGGAGGGACAACGCAGAAAGCACAGGCTACTACACGCAGTATGCAACCGAAGTGATACAGAAGGTTCAATATTGTAGTGACTCGGGATGAGTCACATGTGAGTGGTGGGGGCCTGTTGGCCCTTAGTTATGAAAGGAAGTGAAGATTAAGGAAGAAAGGCGAAGTACGAACTACATGGAAGGCACATAAACCAAGGAAGGGTCGAAGTGGTTAAAGAAGCATAAAAGAAGGAGCGAAGCAAAGGAAAAGATAGTTGTTGGAGGAGAATATCGAGGAAGATAAAGCAGCAAAGAAGATATATTGTGGACAACTCAGCAAGCGGGAAAAGAAACCAATGGATGCTTTGGAGCACTTCATGGAAAAGAAGGAAGGACAGGCTAGTGAATTCCTGAAAACACAAGTCAAGTGAACCTAGGGTTTAGGAACCTAGGGTTTTGGATCTAGGGTTTTGACACCTAGACTTTTTCCATGTAATGTATAAATAAAGGTCTAGAATACCTAGGACGGGGTTTGTTGATACTATGATTGTTGTTTTTAATTGTTAATTATTGTTGTAGAGAGCAATATTGAGTCTGTATTCTGGATCTTTAGCTAGGTGCGAAGATCAACCCTATAGTTGGGTGCGTAGAGGAGAAGGGAGAGAGAGATAGAGAAAGAGAGAGATCTGCAAGCTAAGTGTGCAGATAGAATTGTATGTTTTCACCTAATATATCAAGAAACACAGTTTTGTGGACGTAGCCCTAGTGAGAGGGTGAACCATGTATATCTTGTTGTTTTATGTGATTGATGTTGTGTTATTTTCCATTTGATATACTGTTATTGTATTGTTGTGTTGGATATGAGATATAGCTTATGAAGTAAGCTTAAGAGTGGTAAATAATATCTATATTGATGTGTGTTGTTGCCTCGGATCCACTTTGCATTTCCTCTAGTTGTAGACACGTGTGTCCTGCAACCCCCTATTGCTACTTCAGGTGAGACTGCATCTGCTTCACAGGTGTTGCCTAAAGGGCCAATAGTTATGGCTTATTGGTGCATTGTTAGAGTTGAACCCTGGGTCTGCCCCTGTGAGAACACCAAGCCATGGGAAAAGAAGGGTCACGAAAAGACAAATAAGGACACCGAAAAATGGTGTGATTTCCAAAAAATCCCCTGGCACAACATCGATGAATGTCACTCAAAATAGTCATTGGTGGCCGAGTTCAAAGACAAGGAGATGAACCCTGATTCAAAATTTGATTATGAAAATACTGGTAAAAGACAGATCATTGACGCAAACCCCACTGCTATCGTTGCAACCGCAACAATTCAACCAGAAGAACCAACAGATCTTGAAGAGGGGGAGCACATTTTTCATTCACATATGTGGGTGAAGGGGACCCCACTACATTTTATTATTGATAGAAGAAGCTAGAAGAACCTCATCTCAGGAGAGTTCATCAAACAGTTGGCATTGTTGACAACACCATACCCGCAGCCATACAACATCGAGTGGCTTCACCTAGGACGAGATCTTCGTGTCAGCCAACAATGTCGATTGTCATACGGCATCCATCTCTTCAAGGATAAGGTTTTATGTGATGTTGCCTCGCTGAATATCTGTGATGTTCTCTTGGGTCAGCCATATATGTGGAAACGCCATGTTGTTTATGAGTCTCGACCCCACAGTGTCATTGTTACTTTGGGGGGTCATATCTATAGAATACCAGAGCTAGTTTCGACCACTGTTCCACCCAAATAATGTTGCAAGGTAGTATCTCATACTACAAAATTCATCTTCTTCACAATTTGTTCAAAAGGTAAATAGAAGGATACTACAACCACTATAGCCTTGGCCCAAGCACCTTCTATCCAATAGAAGCAGGTCAACAAGACTGTAGCGAAGTGCAAAGATTCCTTCTGCACACAAACATCTCATGTATCTTGACTGGTTGAAAAGATTCAACCCCTCTAGCAGCAGGTCCATGACAACCTTCCACAAACCGAGCAGCGCGACGTCTCTAGCAAGGCAAGCAACTCACCAAGATTCAGATTCAGCAAACGCTTCCCCCTCTCCCCCGGTAACTCAATGCAATGGATACCATTGATTCCTAAGGAGGGAGGATTGATCTAGGTGGATATCGGTGGCCACCCACCTATTCAACGGGCTCGAAAAACAGTTTTCCATCTTGGTAGTTTTTCGGCAATTTTTTGGGTTCCAAACTTTCGGGGCCGTTTTGAGGCCCTAAACGACATTTTTTGGGGATTTGGGGCCCATGTGATTGTTACAAGCACTAATATAGGCTAGTTTGAAATCATTCTTCTCAGTTATACCTTTCCAATGGTGTATCAAGCGCCCCAAACGAATATCATATGCAAAATTTACACCCCTGGGAAGTTGATGTATCAACTACCCCCATCAGGGCCCACAAACCTTTGTATTTTCATCTTCCGTGGTTAGGGTTTTGGATTTTACTTATGTTAAAAAGTCCTTTGGAGCCTCATTGTAACAATCATCTTCTTTTGAATGCGAGTAGCGAACACATCTCTTCTCTGAGATAAGTTTCCACCATTCTAGTGAATCTCTCACTCTATATTTTTACAGTCTTTGTACATTTTCGCTCATTAATAGAAACTTGAGTATTATTGTATCTCTGTGTTTATAGTTGAATCTATGATACATTTATGTTATATTAGTGAATATATGAGATATCTTTGTACATTTCTTCTTTATATCTCCACTCTGATTTTGTGTCGAAAATAATCTGGATCATGGAGTGATCAGCACTGCAGGTACCTCCAACAAAGCCTTAGTCGCCCGGCAGAAAGATAAACCCAAAAATCCCAAGAAGAAACATCCTCGTTACAACAACAAGCAACATAAGGGTCCAAAACCCACTCAAACAGCTTCATCTCCTAATGGTGACAAAGGAGCAAAATATAAAAATAAGAAGACTAACAGACATTGCAACTTTTGCGATAAAGACTGTCATGATGAGTCCAAATGTTTCAATAAGATGGAAGCTTTAGAAGCAGCAATGAAGAAGCACAACATCAGTATTGATTCTAATTCTTCTTCTTCTTCTCATGGATATGCACTTTTTGCTTCTGGTTTCTCCTTCAATACAACTTCTACTTCTTCTTCTGATGAGTGGCTTATTGATTATGGAGCATCTTATCATATAGCTAAAGATAAAGACATATTTTCTTCTCTAAATGAATGTAACACCAAGAAAATATTTTTTGGTGATGATAGATCTCTTAATGTTGTGGGATCTGGAACAGTTCAAGTAGAAAATGGTCATTTCAATGATGTATTATGTGTTCCAAGTCTTTCTTGTAACCTTCTATCAATATATCAAATTACTCATTCAGGTGAAGGTAAAATCGTAGAGTTTTCACCTCACCAAGTTGTAATCAAGGATCTAAAAGATCCTAAGCATGGGCTTGCAACTAGAATTTTCAATGATATTACCAGGTTGTACAAGTTTGACAACTTTGGGTCATCATATTTTTCATCAGTTTTTGTTGCTGATAGCAATGACTTGAGAAAACTTTGGCATGAGTGGTTTGGTCATCTAAACTATCGCTCATTGCAGCAACTATGTAATCAACAAATGGTGATTGGTATTCCTCTTTTTTCATGCAGATATGGTGTTTGTGTCGGTTGTTTTCTTGGCAAACATCATTGGGACAATTTTGACAAATGTGCCTCTTGGCACGCCTTGGGCCCTTTGCAGCTTGTTCACAATGATTTTTGTGGTCCACTTTCGACTCCTTTTTTTTCTGGGTGCAGGTATTTCTTAACTTTTATTGATGACTTTTCAAGACGTACCTGGGTTTACTTCCTAAAACTTAAGAGCGAATTTTTTGACAAGATTGGCCTGCAAGGCCCTTGTAGAAAAGTAATCTAGACATCAAATTCAAAGGTTAAGAACATATAATGGAGGAAAATATGTGAACAATAATTTTACAAGTTACTACACTACACAGGGCATCCAAATGCAACACAATGTTCCTTATACACCACAACAAAATGGTGTTGTTGAGAGAAAGAACCACACATTGAAAGAAATGGATAATTGTATGATCTGATCTAAGGGATTAAATCTAAAGTATTGGGTGGAAGCCATCTGTTGTGAAAATTACATAGTAAATCACACTCCCACAAAATCTCTTAAAAGTATAGCACAAGAAGAATCTTGGACTAAAATTAAACCAGATGTAAGTCACTTCTGTGTATTTGGTAGTATAGCATGGGCTCACATTCCTGAAGAGAAAAGGAAATCATTGCAGCCTAAAAGTGAGAAGTGTATATTTGTTGGTTATTCAAAAGATGTCAAAGTTTATAGACTTATTCAACCACATTGTAATGAAATTATTAGTAGAAGAGATGTTAAATTTGATGAAAATCTCTTGGCCTGCAAGCCTAATTTGGTGATTGTGCCTTCTTCGACCTACGAACCATCTTCGGCGTTTGTGCCTTCTTCTATTCCTATTCCGGTTTCTTCTTCAAATGATTACAGTGAGGATGAAAATCCACCTCCGCCTGCTCACCTTCCTCCATATGAGTCCTTTGAACCTAAACCAACACCAACTCCTTTACTTCCTAGATGGGTCCATTCAACACGAGAAGTAGATGGTGATCTTGTCGATGATCCTTTAGATCAGCGTCAGACATGTTCACATTTCCAGCGATCCTTTTCTCTTTTGTCTCAAATTTTGGAGACTCATGATCCAAAGACATTTGCAGAAGATTCGGGTCATCCAGATTCGAATACAGCAATGAATGAAGAGTATCGTTCTTTAATGGAAAATGATACTTGGGATCTTGTACCTCTTCCAAAAGGAAGAAAACTTGTCAGATGTAAATTGGTCTACAGAACTAAGTATGCATCAGATGTAAGTGTTGAAATACAAAAGGCTTGGTTAGTTGCCAAAGGATTTTCCCAAGTTGAAGGAATTGACTATAATGAAACCTTTTCCCCTATAGCCAAAATGAATTCCATCCACCTTGGTCTTTCCCTTGTTGCCTCACATAAATGGGAGGTCCATCAGATGGATGTTAAATATGCCTTCTTGCATGGATATTTACAAGAAGAAATATACATGGAACAACCTCCTGACTATGTCCAAAATGACTCTAGCCTTGTTTGTTGCCTTAAGAAATCTCTTTATGGTCTTACGCAAGCTCCCTGAGCTTGGTATGCCAAAATAGACAACTTTCTTACTACCACTGGATTCTCTAGATGCCATTATGATCCTAATGTTTATACCAAGAAAGTAGGAATCCATCTCATAATCCTTGTCCTTTATGTTGATGAGCTTATCCTTACTAGTAGTGACTCAAAAATTTTAAACCATCTGAAAACCATCCTTAAGAAGAAATTTGAAATGACAAACTTAGGCTTTCAACACTATTTCCTTGGCCTCCAAGTTTTGCAAAACAATGAAGGAATTTTTCTTTCCCAGTCTAAGTATGCTTGTGAGCTTCTTTGTCGCTTTCACATGGACAATTGTAAACCAGCCCCTTCTCCCTTCCAGTATGGAGTCAAGCTTATTGCCACATGTACTTCTCCCGAAGTTGATGCCACCATGTACCGCTAGTTAGTTGGTAGCCTCTTATACTTGACTCATGCATGTCATAATCTTTCCTTCGATGTTGGTCTTGTTTCCCGGTATATGAAAACACCCCATGAAAGCCATTGAAAAGCAGCTAAAAGTATACTTCTCTATGTCTGTGGTACAGTTTAGTTCGGGATACATTACATTTCAGGGGGGACTCCTTTATTGGTTGGTTTCACTGATTTAGATTGGGCTGATGACCCTAATGATCAGAAGTCTACTGGGAGTTATGTTTTCATCCTTGGTTCAAGACCTATCACTTGGGCCTATAAGAAACAACATTCTATTTCGCTTTCTTCAACAGAAGCAGAGTATCGAGCAACGGTAAATGCAAGTCAGGAAACCTTGTGGCTTCGACGGATCCTTTCAGATTTTGGATTCCAGCAGCAGCATCCGACCATCCTTTGGTGCGACAATCAAAGTGCCATAAATCTCGCCAAAGACCCAGTTCAACATCAGCACAACAAACACATTGAGCTACACATGCACTTCATTAGAAATCTCATTCATGATCAAGTTATTAAAGTGTTCTTTTTCCCTACAGAAGATCAAGTTGCGGACATTTTCACAAAGTCTTTTACAGAAGCAAAGTTTTCCAAACTTCGATCTATGTTAGGAGTTCAAGAAGTGTTCATCAAGGGAGGATAGGCTCTAATGCCTCCTTCCTTCTCCTATTGTGTCACTATTGTAAATCCTTCAATCCTATCCTAAGTTGTTCTTAAGGGGGGATGTTAGGATATTTAGACACTTAGGAGTTAGTTAAGATCTACTTGGTCTAATGTGTCATTAGGTAAAAGTGTATTTCTTAGTGTGTTTCTTTAGTATGCATTAGTATGCATTTGTAGTTAGGAAATCCGATGGTCACGATATGTTCCCGATATAGAGTGATTCAATGGTTCATATTCTCCTCGATCTTAACGACCATTGATCCATGGCTTAGCACCCGATTGGTCCATGATCTCTATTTAAAGAGCATGGAGGGTCATTTTTCGATGATCGATTGTGAAAAATCTCTTTGTAATCTTTTTCTTTTGCATTAATAAACTACTCCAAGTGGTCGTGTTGGTTGGGGCAGTGGATATTTCCCCGTAGGGGTTTTACCACGTCAAAACTCAATCCTTGATCTAGTTGTGTGAGTGGTTACTGAAGGTGTTCATCCTCTTTTGGAATACATGTGTTGTCGAACAGAGGGAGACGAGAATGATAAAGAAGATACCATGATCAAACAAAAGAAACAACTACCTGTTAATAAACCAGCCAAAGAATTGGAACAAGTTTTGGCAAAGAGGATTCACAAGAAGACCCGAAATAAAGAGTATTTTGAATATTTAGTCAAGTGGAGAAACAAGGGTTATGAAGATGCATCATGGGTTTCTAAAAAGGATTTAGAGTGCCTACAAGGATCTTCATCCTCTGTTGGATCTATAGTTCCATCCACGAGAGTTGGGGCTCATGTTTTTCTTATCAAGGATGTCTGATGCACGAGCATCTTTGGCCTCAAGCAAATTGCATCAACCCAAAAATATTTCAAGTTTAAGCTAATAAATCATAGGAAGGAATAAGTGTCAAATTCTTATTGTTGTAACATGTTTATGTTGTACTATAATAATTGTTACAACATTGTGTTGAAACGGTTGTAGCAACACATGTTGTAACAATTGTTGCAATAGTTGTTGTAATAGTGCATTGTAATACGTTGTTGCAACACCCGCATGATGTATTTAGAAGCTATGTATTATGCATTTTCAACTCCATGTGTATTGTAAGAGGCTCATGACAAGTGGCAGGTCAAATAAGTGTGTGAAATAAATCATTTTAGTTTTAAATAGAAAAATGTCACCTATATATACCATTTAATGTCATCATCTTTAAAGATGGTAAGGAAGTTACATTTTCCATAAGCCATTACAGGCAGCGGGGCCGTCAGCAAGATTGCCTTCAAAAACAAACGAGAACCCATCCTATATCTATTTTTTTTTTTAAATAAAAAAGGGTGGAACCTTGTATTATATCATCAATTTACAGCTTTGGATCGAATACCAAAAATCATTGGAGAATTCATGCTTGATGTATATTATAACTTTGATTGATCAAGTTTCACTGACATATGAGATAGAGAACAGTGGTTTTTAATCATTGTAGTATAAACATTTTGCTTTTTAAATTTTTTTAGGTATATTTTTTTAATTAGTTTTTTCAAAATCTATTCAGAAATTTAGAAGAATTGTTGGAATTGCATATATTAGTTGTTGAGATTCCACAATCTAGATGTAACAAGGATTTTTTAGAGGGTTGAATTCATTTATATATTCAAAAATGCAATTTAAGCTATAGAAAATTGCAATTCCACCAACAATAATTTAGTCATATTCAAATGATGGTTGCATAAAAAAGTCCAAATAGTAGAAAGTAGAGGAATGTTTAGACTGATATTTTTTTATTAACTCTACTAATGTCAAACTCTAATAATGTCAAATATTTTTTATTCAAGTGTAATCATGTCCAAGGAGTTGTAGTGAAAATGGGTTTCCAAAGTTGTTAGAAGGTTCACTGATCAAGTTTGACTATATCAAAGTGGCTACAATTCCATAGTTTACTTAAGAATCCAAAGAATTATGAGATATTGGATGATGAAGGAATTTTGTTGGTATAACATTGTTGGAAAAGAAATTGAAGAGATGAAGACCACAGTGCCTCTTACTCCTTTTCTTGTAAATTAGATATATGATGCTCAAGTTGTAGTTGGCGTTTGTGAGTGAATTAATTTGATTCTATTATTCATGTGGATTATTCTATCCTTGGGTGTAGTTGGGTTGGGGCAATACAAGTGACTCATTTGTTCATGCCTTACTACTCTATGTAAGCCTCAAAAGCTAAGGTTGTTGTTGTCAAACCACTATGTATTTGAAACTTTGAATAAGAATAACTCATCATTTATATGTTCCTTGATTTATTGATTATTTGTCAATTCTTGTGGTGATTTGTTTTACTATGTGAGTGCATTCCTCCAACGTTGATGTTACTTGATTTAATGATTGTTCGTCAATTCTTATGGTTATTTGTTCTACTATGTGAATGCATTTGTAACGTACCTAGTCACCCACTAAGTCTCGTTACCACCTTACACATGCTCTGATACCAATTTGTAACGTACCCAGTCACCCATTGTCTCTTGTTACCACCTTACACATGCTTTGATAACAATTTGTAATGTACTCAGTCACCCATTGAGTCTCGTTACCACTTTACACATGCTCTAATACCAATTTGTAATGTACCCAGCATACCACTAACTCATGTTACTCTAGAAGTACATTGCATAGAATCTACTTTAAACATAATCCGCGCAGTATCACTTGAATTAATGTGCTCAGCCCAAACTTGAGTTGCGCCACACAATTTATAATAGCGGAAGTAACATTCTCTTTTTAATACAAACTTAAGCAGTGGAAATAACTCAAAGTTGTGTGCACCAATTGTGTGCACTAGCATTCAGATCACACATCGCAACCGTGTGCACTATCATCTAGGTGTCATGCACCATCTCAGGTTTCAATGTGCGTGAAAACTAATTCTTTTTCCACACACACACAATTCCCAACCTCTTGATACACACAGGCTACTATCCTATGCACCCGGCCACTCAATCCTCTTCTTTCCATACTCATAACCAATTTTACCAGATTATCTTAGCAGACATAGCTATGATTCAATAACATCCTCATGCACAACAACAGATATAGGCTATAAGCATCATACTTACAAGTGCAAGCAACATTAAACAGAATAACAACAAATAATTATATGCAACAACATACAAGAATTAACCCATGTCAAACATAGACAAATATGCACACAGTAACCAAGACAAGCACATAAAGAACACTTACCTTTTATAAAAGTCACCAACTATGGCCTTGACTCAAACATTCCTCCCAGCCATAGACGTTGTTGCTCATAATATTTCAGCAACAGGTCACCCCTTAGTTGGGGCTCAACTCCACCAGGGAAAAAGTGTTCCTAGCGAAAAGCTATGGTCTAAAACTCAACAGAAGTACTCAGTCTTAGGTTCCCATTGTTGCAACTAGTCCACAGTCCCTCATTCCTCACGTGCCTATCACACCCAAGGAAGTGTGCCCTTTCTTTGCTCAACAGTCCTTTGGCTGCCCCATTTCCCTTCCCAGGGTTACTAGTGACAGGTTAGATAGGAAGTCTTTGATCCCTGTGACTAATGCTCAGTGCACTTGGGAACCACTCCCAACAATACTCTCACCTGGAGAGTATGCTCCCAGGTCTGAAAAACTCTTCACAACAGCTAGTCTCTCACCCAGAGAGACTGCTCACGGTTTGTCAACCTGTCTCTTTAACAATGTCTCTAATCACAACACCACAACACCTCATAAGCTTATTTGTGCAGATAAGGTAATAATCGCATTTTCCATATAGTCCAACCCCCTTCTTCCCACGAGAGCTTGCAACATGAATTCCCTCTGAATCCTCATCTCCCTAATGGATAATGCAATAATAATCATCATAATTTCCAAAATACACTAAGGCCATTAATATATATTGCATGCCTTCCACTTGACACGTGTCACCTTTACAAGTAGCTTTAATCCACTTGGTGACTTGTTCCCTACCCTCGGGAACTTAGGATAAAAACATATCCACAATACCTTTTCGAAAATATTATTAAAATATTCCCCTCCTTTTCACTTTTTCGGTAGATTAGGCCCCCCATCTCTTTTCATATGAATCAGTCAACGCATAGTGATGCAATATTATATTAATATTCATGATTATATTTACATGGATAAGCACATTGGCCTATATGCGTCCATGATCACCAGCCTCATATTCACACATGCTCTTCGGCCTCTAAACATAAAAATTTGCATCTACATATATATAACAATGCACCGTGCACTTCCAGGTCATTACCGCATACTTACTCAAGTGCGCACAAAACGATGCAATGTGCACACTCTATCTTTATAACAATTCTCTGTGCACTTGCTTAGATGCACACAAAACCAAAATTCAGGTGTCAATGGATCACCAACCATTAGCATCAACGACTCACCAACCTATATGTACAATTACAAAGGGTGTCGGATTGGGGACATTACAATCCCCTCCCCTTTATTTATGCATCGTCCTTAGTGCATCTTATACACATGTACATATAAAATTCTCAATCAACATCAAAAATATGAGGATACTCTACTCTCATAGAATCCTCGCACTCCCACATTGCATTCTCCTGACCGTACCAATTCCATTGGACCTTTACCAACCCTATGACTCGATTCTAGAGATGCATGGTTTTCCGATCCAATATGAAAACCGGTCACACTTGAAATTCGCCTTATGGCTCCACCTAAATCACATTCCAATCAATGACATGATTAGCATTAGGTACATGCTTCTTAAGTAATGAAACATGGAAAACATTATGAATACACAATGAAGCAATAAATGCAAGCATATAAGCGACAGGACCAATCCTTTCAAGGATTTCAAATGGCCCACAATAGCGCGGTTCTAACTTAGAACACTTTCCCAACTTAAGGGAACTACGCCTAGCCTTCACTTTCAAAAACACGTGATCACGCACTCCAAATTCTCTGTGGGTTCTATCTTTATCTACGTAGTTTTTCTAGCTATCTTGAGCATCTTTTAAATTTTGCTTTATCTTTACCATCTCCTCCTCCATTTCCCGAAGTAGATATGGCCCAACTACTACGCGGTCTGTTGGGTTGTCCCAAATCACAGACATGCTGCACTTTCTTCCATAAAGTGATTCAAATTGGCTCATATTTAAAGATGCATGATACCCATTATTGTAAGCAAACTCTACCAAATGAAAGTGGTCTTCCCATTTTGATGGCTTATCCATCACATACATCCTCAACATGTCTTCAATCACCCGATTTACCCTTTCGATATGACCATCTGACTCAAGGTGATATGTTGTACTGAAATTCGGATTTGTTCCAAATCCTTTAAATAACCCTTTCCAAAATTTTGAGGTGAACTTGGAATCTTTGTCAGACACAATTGTCTTAGGAACACCATGTAACTTGACAACATTGTGCATGATACCTTAGCAATGTCAGTTGCCTTGTGTGTTGACTTCACTGGAATAAAATGGGCATATTAAGTAAGCCTATCCACCACCACCATAATAGAATCATGTTGCCTAATAGTTCTAGGAAACTTAGTTATGAATTCCATGGTCACAACTTCCCACTTCCACTCAGGAATGGGCAAGGGCTATAGAAAACCAACTAGATGTTTGTGCTCAGCCTTGACCTTCTGACATTTAAGACATCTCACAATGAAATCTACAACTTCCTTTTTCATACCTGGCCAAAAGTATTTCTTCTTAACTGCGACAATTTTATTTTGGTAACCTGAATGTACAGCATACGGAACCTTCTGCATCTCTGACAAAATCAGGGTCTTTGACTCTTGATCATTAAACACATAGTCTTTACGTCTATACATGAAGATTCCATTCTCTCTTAGCTCATAACCTTCTGAATTTTTTTGCGACGTACCTTGTTGTAAATTCACACTTATATCCATATAGCACATATCTGATTTGGAAAATTTCAAAATTTTCCCGCGCAAGTCTGTCTAGTACATGCTAATGGTTGTACCATGCATTTCATGCATCCTCCTGCTGAGTGCGCAAGCCACTTCATTCTCTTTTCCTCTGATATGATTTATGTCGAAGTTATACTCACTAAGGAACTCTAACCACCTACTTTGTCTGGCATTCAAACTTGGTTGCCCAAACAAATACTTCATACCATAATGATCTGTTCTCAGCTCAAATCTCTTACCCATGAGATAATATTGCCACATCTTCAAGGCATGCACTATGGTTGCCAACTCTAAATCATGCGTAGCATAGAGCGTTTCATGCTCCTTCAACTTCCTTGACTCGTAGCATACCACATGTCCATTATGACTTAGGACTCCACTAATTCCTTCCTTACATGCATTCATGCATACAATGAAGTCTACATCTAGATCTGCAATTCTCAAAATTGGCACACTTGTTAACAAGTTCTTCAAGTGTTGAAAAACTCCTTGCACAATCTAGAGTCCATTCAAATCACGCACATTTCTTTTGCAGGGATGTGATTAGATGCGCAATCTATGAGAATCCTTCAATAAACCTTTTGTAGTACCCTATTGTTCCCATAAAGCATCTCAATTATGTGACATTTCTTGGTGTCGATCATTCCTCAATGGATTTTATCTTTGTTGGGTCCACAACTATTCCTTCTTCTTAAATAATATGACCCAAGTAATGAATCTGTCATTGATAATATGAACACTTTCTCAACTTTTCATTAAGTTGATGCTCCCTCAACACCTATAACACCATACTCAAGTGTTTCTTGTGATCTTCCTACGAATTTGAGTAAATAATAATGTCATCCAAAAATATAATGAAAAACTTATCCAATTAACTTCTAAAAACTCCATTCATTAAACACGTGAAGATAGTTGGTTCATTTGACGACCCAAATGGCTCCACTGTAAATTCGTATTGACCATACCTTGTTTTGAAGGTAATTTTACTAATATCTTCCTCTATTATTCTCACTTGGTGATATCTGGATCTGAGATCTATCTTGGAAAATATCATTTTTCCCCTTAGTTGATCAAACAGATCATCTATCCTTGGAAAGCGATACTTGTTCTTTACTGTTACTTTGTTCAATTGTCGGAAGTCAATACAAAGTCTCAGCATACCATCCTTCTTATTCATGAACAAAACTAGTGCACCCCAAGGGACGCACTTGGGTGTATATAGATGACCGCTTTGTGGCTATGGTTATAGATGAAGATGACCGCTTTGTGTCTATGGCTATAGATCTGAAAAAATTGAAAGGACTTTTGAAAGAAGAACCATTATCATGGTTCAAGCAACCATAGCCCATTATGTTCTTTGATCATAATATATCTTATCGACCGATACGATATATTGGGAATAGCCCATTTACTCGCCTAGGTCCTGTGAGGACCGAAGTCTCTCAATATTTTTTTGGCACATATTCGAGTGATGGAAAACAAAGAATCTCTTTTACATTTTTACCTAGTGTATTGGTCCTTGGGGAAAATCTCAAAAAATATAGAGATCTTTTAGATACTTCTTGCTCATTTGAGGATCCTTATCATAGATGGATCCATACCATGAAAAGAAGAAGAGATTATTTAGGGAATGAATTTTCAGATCGAGTGAAAGCTCTAAGCAATGGATCTCCTGCTGAAAATGTTATCGAAAGAAGAGTGGAATTCTCCAATTCTCAGGGAGATTCTTTTATTGAAATGTATGATCCATTCCTTAATGGGGCATTCCACGGAACAATAAACCAACTCGAGTCCCCCCGAATGCTGAACGATTCGATCATTTCGAATCTTTCGGATTTTGTAGAGGTATCTATGAAAGACTGTAAAGAGGGATACCAAAATGATCAATTTGGGTATGGGTACCATATATCTCATCATTAGCAGGAATTGGAACACGAAAGCTTTCGACTACCCTGGGAACCCTTACCTACAGATATTATTTGTTCGCTTGTTCCGATCACTAAATCATCAGAAAGAGGAAAAGTTGAACCTATTTCGAAATGTCTCTATCTATTAGTAGAATGAATAATTGCAAATCAAGCAAGGAAGAAGATATTTGAAGAGTCTTTTTCAAATATATATTCTTCAAATATAGATTCTTCTTTTGGTAACATGATCTATCCAAAATATTTGTTGGAAATGCCTTCTGATCAGATCCAAGAGATCTATGCAAAAGATGATGATTCGTTGATACATTTTATGTGGTTGGAAATAGCCTTTCGAGTAGCCTATATAGATATCGTACCGGAAATAGCTTCATGTAATGAACGGATCTATGCAAACTATTTGGTGAATATTTACAGCCAAATCGATGGTAGAAACGTTTTGCCCACAGGTACCATAAAATGGGAATTGATTCTTGATCTTTTTACTACGAATACAGAACAGAAGGTTACTTCAAAACAGATTTTTCTTTTCGAGTCTTTGACATAACATGAGTGGACAATACTATGAAATTTTTGTGGGAATGTATCTACGGATGATTCAACGCAAACAAAAGATTTTCTTACCCTTTACAGGGAAATACTATTGAATGAACCTCTCCAAATGAAACAGATTTAGAAACATGTGTCTCGATGGTCATCTAATGTTATGATGGATGAATATGATGATGTAGACACAAATCCAATCACAACGAATAGCATTCATGCAAGAAAGGTCAGAAGTACACTGACTTTTGATATTGGGGACAGAGAAATAGTTATGAAACGTTATTTTGTCGAATCAGATTATCGTCGAAACTTAATCAAAGGATCCATACATCCTCAAATATGTAAAATTATGATATGGAAGAGGATGAAACCGAATGTACATTCCTTTTTTCTTTTTGGTAATAAATGAAATACCCACTTATCCTAAAGATCATTACAACACGTCTGATTCTAATAAAGTGAATATGCAATGAATCCCTAAAGAAATTAGGGAGCAAATCTAGAGATATGAAGAATCGGAGTTGGTCCCCCACAGTCTGACACTCGCTGAGTCCTTATGTACAATGTGGTTGGAATTGAACTATTTAAGAGGTTTATTTTTAGTGGCTCAATCAAATCTTAGAAAAAGTATAATATTACCATCACTTATAATAGCCAAAAATATTGGTCTTATATTATTTTTTCAAGGTTCCGAATTTCCAAAATATTGGGAACAAATGAGGAGAGAAGTGCATATCAAATGCGCTCCTGATGGTATCGAATATTCTGAAATAGTATTCCCGGACAAATGGAAAAGAAATGGTATGCAGATAAAGCTTCTATTTCCTTTTTGTTTAAAGCCTTGGCATAGCCCCGAACTCCAATTCAAGAAAAAATTACATTGGAGCTATTTAATGACCCTTGGATTTGAAACTGACATACCTTTTGGTGATCCAATCCCACAGCTAGGACCTTTTTCAGAATTTTTTCAACCTATATTCAAAGAATTGATCTTCAAAAAATTGAAGAGAGGGTTGATCATCTTTCAAAAATTGAGAAAAGGATTGATTCTTTTCAAAAAATTGAAGAGACGATTGATGGGATCTACAAGAATAAGATGTGTTCCACGAGTTAGATATATAGACAAGACTGAACTAAATGACCGGATACAAAATCAATTACTAAGTGAGACTACCCCTATGGATAGTGCAAATGATTCATCAAAAGTGAATGATCCATTTGGATATGAATCATGAACAATTAATGTGAAAGATCCAGATGATCGGATGACCACAATGAAGGAGCGGATCAAATCTATCGTGATCATAAATAGCGCTCCTAAAACTGGAATGTCTCTGGTGGATTCAGAGAGTAATAATGGATCGAAGGGGAGTTTGGGATCAGCATTCAAAAAATGATTGGTTCAGATTCAGAGAATACTTGGTCGATTTCGAAAGAAAAGTGTCCAATTAATCTGAAAAAGGTTCTATTCAATGAAATTAATGAAACTTTTTCTCAAAAGAATGGACCGATATCGTTTACCAAGTTTTATTCATTTCCTTTAGTCAAGTATCAAATTTTGGATTCGATCCGCTTGGATCCGATCCACTGGGAATATAGCAATAATTTACAGACAAATTTTCATTATTAATAATGATATTTCAAGAATAAATAGAGGTAAAATTACCAACTACTATTTTATCAACGAAAAAATACAAGATTTTGAAATTCATCCTGATCGAAACAGTTCTCAATGTCCCAAGAATATGTATTTCACAAGATATGGTAGATAAGGGCAATGAACAGGTCCTATTCAAAGTATTTATTCAAATCTTGAGCCCAAACATCATATCCCTTGATCAAGAAGAAGATCCAAGAATTAATAGATATACAAAGAATATTGGATCACGAGAAACAACGAGATCTGAAGGAGAATGATTGGAAACAATGGTTGAGATATTTTGACCGAGACAACATATCCCCAGAGATATGGTCTAGGATAAACCCACAGAACTGGAGAAATGGAGTAAGTAAGCAATGTACGTGCTATGAAGAACGATTCATTCCCTATGAACAACAAAAAGATTCTATATTTGCAGTTGTGATGGAACCTTATTTGGGACTACTTCGAAAAATGAACAAACGTTACAGATACGATCTCTTATCATATAGTTATCTCAATTCTAAAAAAGATTTGGATATTCTCAATTCTACAAAAGATTTTGATATTCTCAATTTGACAAAAGATTTTGATATTCTCAATTTGACAAAGGATTTGGATAATCTCTATTCTACAAAAGATTCGGATATTCTCGATTCTACAAAAGATTAAGATATTCTCGATTCTACAAAAGATTCAGATATTCTTGATTCTACAAAAGATTCAGATATTCTCGATTCTACAAAAGATTCGAATATTATCGATTCTACAAAAGATTCAAATATTTTCGGGCCGCTAGTACAACCTTATATACCAAATGATCACGATATTACTGATCGTGAAGGAATTCTCAGGGAAAAGTTTATTCGTGATATTATCGAGGAGGATTGGAAGGGTATCGATTTCAATATCATGAATGGTCCTCGTCTCCTTCAGTTCTGGCATATTCATACTGTAAGGATTCTTGGATAGATGTGCTACTCCCGGCATCATATTAATAGAGAAGTCAATATCTCTTTTCAGAGGAAATCTAGGTATCTCTTTAAATACATATTCAAACTCTTTCAGTACTGCACAATCTTCCACACTTGGCACTTTATCCTCAGGTGTCTCTTCTATGTGTGCTGCAAAAACTTGACATCCCTTCCTATAGCTTTTATTCAACTGCGAAACTGAAACTTCTCTAATAGTCATGGCTCTTGGAAGTCCTTGAACTGACCTCAAATTTCCTTTCTCATCCAAGCAAGTAAATGCCTTATTGTAACAATCCAGGACAACACGGTGCTCATCCAACCAATCCATATCAATGAAGCAATCATACGAGCCCAAAGGTATAATATTCAAATCAACCTTTGTGCGCAATCCATTCATCTCCAATGGACATGCATTAATCATCTCATCGATTTTCCTTTTTTCTCTTGTAGCTAATTGCACCAACCAAGGTTTCCCAACCTTGCTTCTCGACAGATGGAATATTTCCACCATTTTAGGATCTAGATAACTATGACTATCTCTTGAGTCAATTAAAATAGCCATGGGTTAGTCATTAATCTTACCTTCCACCTTGATCATGTGCAACTGAAACTCAACCTGCTTTTTATCCAGTTCTACGTAAATCCTTGGCACATTTCTACCTATGTTCTCCATTATCGCAGCTTTTAGTACATTGTGCGCAGTCCTCGCTTTATCACCTCTTTGAGGGCAATCTCTGTGCATATTATTTATGCCACAACCCCAACACTGCATAGGTTGTTGCCATGAGTTTTGTCCCACTGTCTCCGACATTTTTGGCTCCTAAAGAGTCGTCTGTCTTTGCACAGTATTTCTGAAAAATAGTGCCGTAGGTCCCTTCTTCCTATGTTCCACCTTACTTTTCATCTTGTATTCCCAAGCCTTTTGGAAAGTCGGTCTTCCCCTTTGCTTATCACAAAGACACTTAGTGTGCCTTATGGTTTCTTCCAACAACTTAGGGTCTCATATTGTGTCTTTCCACTGATAAATGAGGGTAACCCTCTCAAATATATCTAAATATGCACCTATTCATCCTTGATAAAAGGCACATAATTCAGGAATTCGAAAAATCTTCTTTCGTACTCGTCAAATGTCAATCTCCCAAGCTTGTGTTCGAAGAACTCCTTCATTTTTTTGTCATAGTACCACTTGGTTAAGTATTTCTTTTGGAAATACCTCTTGAACTCTCTCCAAGTCACATTCTTCTCATCTATGTGTTGCACTTGCACTTACTGATCCCACCACATGGATGTCTTCCTTTTAAATGATAGATAACAATTCTCCCTTCTACCTGTGCAGAATAGTTTTGTAGATGGAATTACTTTCTCATACCCAACAACCAAGTCTCTACCTCTTCGTCCTTCTTGTTCTCACCATCAAAGTTAGGAGGCTTGATCTTATTCATTTCCCCTTGTAGCTCATCCACCCCAGTCCTTCTCTTATGCTTTCTGGCAGGAGATGGACTCAAACTACTGTGTGTTTTCCTTAAAGATTGCTTATGATCACTTCTTTCTTCTCTTCTTTTCTCATCATAAGACCTACGACTTCTTGATCTACTTGTCTATGTATCCTTATCCAGCATATTTTCTATTATGTCTAGACTTTGCATCAATTCGACATTGAAGTCATCTTGTTGTGCCTTGGCTCTCATAAGCCTTTCGTTATAAGCCTTATAACTTTGTACATTTTTCTGCAGTACTTTTATGGCTTCTACCAACTTCACGTGTTCCCCCTTGGATTTTTTACCATCAGCACCCAAACCAACATACAAATCTCCAAATTCATCATCAGGACTATAAATCCTCCACGCATCTTCCATGATTTTAACCTTCTGCATTGACTCTGTCCTGCTCTTAATTATTGATCATTCTACAAAATGTGCAGGCAATTAAGATTTGTTAGATGATTTCATGCAATAACTACATGAAAATTTTGCACCATGTTTTCAAAATCCTTCCCTCGGATTTCTTAGATGATTTTAACATCCCATCTCTAGTGTGCATACCTATCTTTGTGTGCATCACACTCTATATTGCACACCAATGGTTTTCTACGCAAACTAAATTTGCACTACGCAGTACCAATTTCTTAACGTACACATATACTCATTCTAGACTTTGTCCCATAAAATTCTAGTGTTGAACCTTTCTCTGATACCAATTTTTAACGTACCCAGTCACCCATTGAGTCTCGTTACCACCTTACACATGCTCTGATACCAATTTGTAACGTACCTAGTCACCCACTGAGTCTCATTACCACCTTAAACATACTTTGATACCAATTTGTAACGTACCTAGTCACCCACTGAGTCTTGTTACCACCTTACACATGCTTTGATACCAATTTGTAATGTACCCAGCATACCACTAACCAATGTTACTCTAGAAGTACATTGTGCAGAATCTACTTTAAACATAATCCACGCAGTATCACTTGAAGTAACACACTCAGCCCAAACTTGAGTCGCGCCACACAACTTATAATAGCAGAAGTAACATTCTCTTTTTAATACAAAATTAAGCAGCATAAATAACTAAAAACTACATGCATCAATTGTGTTCACTAGCATTCAGATCACACAATGGAATCGTGCACACAATCCTCTAGGCATCATGTGTCATCTCAGGTTTCACAATGTACAAAAACTAATTCTTTGTCCGCACACACACAATTCTCAGCCTCTTGACACACAAAGGTTGTTATTTTTTGCACCCGACCACTCAATACTCTTATTTCCATACTCATAACCAATTTTACCACATTTCCTATGATTTGTATTCGTGGTGACAACAAACAATAATGATCAAGACATGAACATCTCACCTAATGACTCCACAAAATAAGGATTTGAAGGTTGGAATTCTTGAATATTATCTTGTTGGGATCCTTCTCATAAGGATATTTCTCCAATGAAAGATCTAGAAAAGATATGAACAAATGAAATGTGAACAATAGCACACTTGATAAACAATATGTTCATTCAATCTTTGAAGTTTAATTATTTTCTTTATCACAGAGCATGTATCTGTATTGGTTTGGTTCCATTGCTTCCCAAGTGAACCAACCAAGATGATTGGCAAGTAGGTATGTCACATTTAATCTTACTACTATAGAGGGTTGTAGAGATAAGCTTCCAAATTTTTACGGAAATATCAATATTTATGTTGAATATCACTTAGATGCATATTATGAATTTCACTGTGATGTTTACATTGAACATGAAGATGTTTATGTGCACATTTGAGAAAGAGGCCAAGTAATGGTACTTTAATTTTCCTAATGGGAGTATTATGACATGGGATGCGTGTGAGATGGCTTTCAAGGAGGAATGGGGTAATCAAAGAGATGATGAGATAATATATCACTACGAGAAAAACACCTTCTAGTGGAGGTTTTTGTGGGACCTCCCCAAAAAATCCCCCCCTTCTCCATGAGGTTTTAGTGGAGGTTTTTTGGTCGATGTGTTTAAATCATATTAGGTGCCCCATCGTGCTCACATATCTAGAGCACTAGTGCATTCTAAAAAAAGGCACACTAGAGGTCATTGTTACTATTTTGTAATAAAATACCAATTTAAATAAATTCTAAAAATACTCTAATTGGTGCATTTTAAAATAGTAAATGCACTAGTGTGTCACTATATAAAATGCAACAAAATAGGTTTAGACATTTTTTTATACAATATAAATTTTTATTTTAAAATATTACAAAAACTTATCAATACACTCCCATAGAAAGAGCATCAGTGTGTTCCCTTTATAAGCCGACTGAAGATTGTTCTATTATTTCATGATAAAAAATTTGTTGGTGCTTTCTTAAACCATAAGGGCAGTGGTGTGTATTTAAGATGCTCCAAATAAAGTTTAGTCATTTTTTAACCCAATATTGGTTTTATTTAAAAAAATAGTACACTTACATAATTGCAAGTCGATGCATTTCCATTATCAATTTACCAAAAAAGCATTTTCTAACCGGTGTATTTATGTTGGATTACTGAGAGGGGAGGTGAATCAATAATAGAGAAATCTAATCCTTTTTAACCATATAATCCAAGTGGTATATCAATGTAGCATTATCATCCAATAACTGTAGAGTAAATAAGCAATGAACAAATGAACAATCATACACATACACAGTACACCAGTGTTTTACATGGAAACCCAAAGCGGGAGAAAACCAAGGAATGCTTTTTCTTATATGTCTTGAAGAATTACATTCATTGCAAGCACCAACTTCCTTTGTTTTCCAGTTGCAACTAGAAGGAGGCTCCAACTCCCTAGTTTCTTAGGCTACAACCTGAAGAAAGCTCCAACTCCCCAATTCGCTGCCTACAACCAGAAGGAGGCTACAACCCCCTATGTTCTCTAGTTACAACTGGAGGGTGGTTACAACCACCTATCCTTGCCCCGTCCAAACGTCGTGATGTAGAAGTAGAATGATGGAACCACTATCACACTATCACTGTGAGATATACCACTGTACAATTGTATCAACTTGTACCATTGACCTACAACCAACCTGTAAAACTGCCATGTAATCAATTTGTACCTGAACTGAACATGTATCAAAAAAATACAACAGGTACGTGGCTTGTAGTGTTGCAGCACAGATATGTATGTTCCATATCTATTATGTAGCCTGCATATGTACGTGACCAAACTGTTATGAAACCTGTGTATGCCTTCTAAAAACTAGGGTTTTCTTTCTTCTGAAAACTTATGACCCTATGTAAATTATTTCACATAGATTTGTAACATGTCACTACATCCATACTGTATTTGTACCCTGTGCATGCATCCTCATATAAATCTCTCTCTAGTCATGTGCCAAAAGTGTGTGTAATCATGAATAAGTATAATAACCCTCACATGATCTAGACTTCAAACCCTTTCTGATATTTAGCCTCTCAATACATCAACCAATACAAGCTCTCAACCATATATTAAAAAAACACTAAGGCATATGCCAAGAAATACAAGATGTGCCTCAACAAGAAGTATCAATGATAAATATACCAGCACTGTATTTCTGTAGATCTGACTTATATAGAAGATCCCATGCAGCTACTAGTCTTTCTAGGGAGAATCCTCAAATCTCCATAACCATTTATCATGCATACATCAAAATCCATCTATTCATAGAAATAAGACATACATTTTGAACCAATGGATTGATCTGAAGTATCTGAGCATTGTAGACCTTCCTGGGAGCTTGATCTCAGAATCTAGAACCTCTGCATCTTTATCTTCTCAAGTTTTTGTGGCTTTACCAACATGTATGCACCCTAATACATTGTCATCTTGTGTACGCCTCAGTATGTACACAGCCTAATACATTGTCAGCCCGCGTACACCTTATAAAATAGGGTTTTTTAGTATTCATTGTAATTTCAAGAATTTCGTCGTCAACCCTTTGTACTACCTTAGACTTTCACAACATCAGATATATCAATGAGTACTTGCAATAAGCCTCACACAACAAAAAATATTCAATGTGCTCAAGTGTGATTAAATGAGAGAGCTTTGCCTCTTATTCATACTTTCATGTAGCATTACACTTTCCTTATTTTAGGGAGTTCTCCATTTACTTTAATATTTAAATAATTTCTTTTGCAAACACCTTGACTTTTAGGGGCTTCTATATGACTCATGAGGGTCCTCCAACTTCACATGGCCATAACTCTCTAACCGTGAGGAGTTATGTGACGTTCCACATACCACCAGAAATGGAATGACAAGCATCATCCATATAGGATAGTTTCACTGACAAATTCACTGACCTTCATCTCATTATTCCAAAATTAAGCATGGGTTCTCTAACCATACTTCTAGGATAACTCAATCCGCAAAGCATCTTCCCGTGAGGGATTTCACCATAAGGGGACCACTTTGGAGTTCATCCATTTTTAATTCTTATCAACCATGAAAAGACAATAATGAGTCATCTTTCCATTAAACAAACTTGGTTCCATTACCCAAACCTTTGTGCTACCGGAATTTCTTCAAGGGTTGACATCAATGACAACCAACCTTAATCAACAATCTCCCCCTTTGGCATTGATGGAAACACTCTTATGCAATACTGAAATCATGTCATGCTATACTAAAGTCATATCACTCATGCTCCCCCTCTAATCATGCATCTCTGTGGCCATTGCTCCCCCTAGAATCATGCCTTTGTCCTCTGCATCTGATAAATCTCTCCCCCTTTGTCATCAATGGCAAAGGTATCTTTCCATCCGGGGTTGCTCCTCCTAACTAAACTATCCTATTTATGGTGCTTCCTTGTGTACATCTAAGACATATAAGATAAGCATTCATTTTGGAGTAGAAATAACTCTGAGTCTCTGTCGAAGATACTCAAAGGCTTCCCGTGGAAGTGGTTTTGTAAATATGTCTGCCACTTGTTCTTTTGTGCCCACATACTCAACTCTGATGTTCTTTTCTACAACCTGTTCTCGTAGAAAGTGATACTTAATTGGAATGTGCTTCCTCTTGGAGTACATCACTAGGTTCTTTGAGATACCGATGGCATTTTTATTATCACGATAGATTGCAATGGGCTCATCATACTCAACCTGTATATCTGTCAGAGTTTGTTTCATCCAAAGAACCTATGTACAACATGGTGTTGTTGCAATATACTCTGCCTCAATTGTAGATAAAGATATTGATGATTGTTTCTTGCTTAGCCATGATACTAAACACTCACCCAAGTAAAACGTTGCTCCACTGGTGTTTCATCGGTCATCAATACAACCTGCTCAATCTACATCTGTGTAGGCAATAATTGATAGATCCTTTCCTTTTGGATACCATAATCCAAACTCTTATGTTCCTTTGAGATATCTTACAATCCTTTTCACTGCTAATACATGTGATTCCTTTGGTGCTGCTTGAAATTGTGCCACCTATCCAATTGCCTGCATTACATATGGTCTGGATGTTGTCACATATAGTATGCTATCAATCATTGACATGTATTGCCTCTGATATGTAGAATTTGAATCATCATCTTTGATCAACTTGCAATTGGTTTGCATGGGAGTGATAAGTGGTTTGCAATATTCCATTCCAAACCTCTTTATCATTTCTCTGATATACTTGGTTTGTGAAATAAAAATTTCTTGGTTGGTTTGACGTATCTGAAGTCCTAGAAAGAAGGATAGTTCTCCAAGTAATGACATTTCAAATTTATTCTACATATCCTTTGCAAATTTATGGCTTAAACTGTCATCATCACTACCAAAAATAATATCATCAACATAAACTTCAATTAATAAAATACTATCTTGACTTACCTTGATGTAGAGGTTTATGTCTGCACTTCCTTTTTTGAACCCTGCATGTTGTAGATATTTATCCAGTCTAGAGTACCATGCTCTAGGAGCATGTTTTAGACCATACAAGGCCTTCTTTAACTTACACACATAATCTGCGTTCTCTGACAACTAAAATTCTTCTGGTTGTTCAATGTAGACTTCTTCTTCAAGTTTCCCATTCAGAAAATATGATTTTACATCCATCTGATACACTTTAATATTTTTGGAGCATGCATAAGCTAAAAGCAATCAGATTGCTTCCATTCTAGCAACTGGGGCAAATGTCTCTTCAAAGTCGATTCCTTCAACCTATGCATATCCTTTACATACCAATCTAGCATTGTTCCTTGTAATCTGTCCATCTTCATTAAATTTATTCATGTATACCCACTTTGTGTCGATCACATTCTTATCCTTTAGTCTTGGAACCAATTCCCAAGTGTCATTTTTCTCTATTTGATCCAATTATTCATCCATGGCCTTATACCAAAATTCATCCTTGCTGGCCTCTTCAAAACAGGTTAGTTCAATCATAGATATGAGTGTCAGGTGTGTTTATTCTGGTGAATGCATTCTTCTTCTAGTCTCAACTCCTGCATCTTTGTTTCTGATAATCTGATCTGAAGGATGATTCTTATGTACTCGTGATGGGTGTTCTATATGCACTAAAAACCCTTAATTAAATTGTCAACTCGGGGTAAGTAAACTTAGAGTTGTAGCAAAATATATGCCAAAGGTAGAAGGCTAGTAGGAGTATAATCTAACTATGGAAGGTAGTTATCTAAGGCTAATCTACTCAAGAAAAGATATCTAATGATCAAACCCTACTAAGCAAATTGAAATTCGGTAACCTAAGTACTTTTGGGCCAAGGATCAATGGATAGTCCTAAGAAAAGCAAGTCAAAAACCCTATTCAAAGCAAACTAGTTCAACAATAAGCAAAGGCAAACTACTAAGCATAATAATGAGCAACTAACAAAAGAAAATTGTTTTAACTTGCCAACCTACATTCAATAAGAAACTATCCTATGAAAGCAAATAAATAAACAAGTAAGAAAAGACACCTAATTAACCTATTAAAGAAAATAGACAAGCAAGCAAAGACACCTAACTAACCTACTAAAGCAAATAGACAAGTAAGGAAAGGCAACTAACTACTGCAAGCAATCAAATTAAAACTTTTCATTGAACAACTATATAGCCTAAGAGGCGGCAAGTGGCCTAAATGCTCAATGCAAACTATTTCTAATGCATTAAAAGGAATCTATTTTATTGAAAGCAAGAAGAACTACCAACTAATGCTTAATCTATGATAAGCAAACTACTATCTAATCTATCAAAGCAAATTCTATCTATCCTACAACAACAATAAAACTTTATTCTAATCTATGAAAGCAAGAAACTATATATATGAAAGCAGGAAAACTATTTATTTTAATCTATGAAAGCAAGAAAACTATTTCTTAATCTATGAAAACAAGAAAACTATCTTTTAACCTATGACAATTCAAATATAATGTTGATGGTAGTGTGAATGTCTTCGGTGTCAGATAATATCTCGATGGCACTGGACAACAAAGGAAAATTCCAGTGGTATAAGCTCAACACTAATCTCAATGGCAAAGTGAAAGGTATGGATTAAACAATCCAATGAGAGCTTAGCCATGACAAAACAATGTTAAATACCCTGCATGTTCATGTATAAACCATCAACAACATAACGAGATCATCATTATACTTATACACTATGTAAGCAAAACTAGATTCAACCATTAACTAAGAAATATAATTGCAACTTAATTCTAGGAAAGGAAATTACGTAAAATGAAACTATGTTATGTCTATTCTAACAATTCAAACTGCAATAAGGAAATAATTAAAAACAGAAATTAAACTATGATATTGAAAAGTAAACTAACAATCTATATTAACCAACAACTAATTAAACAAGATCTATATAAAACTGAAATAAGCAAGCTATAATTAAAAAATGGAATTAATTCTATCCATCCATCAAATCCTTGTCGAAGAGAACCCAAATAAAAACTCTATGCTATTCCAATTAAAACTTTGTTTTAAACTTGACTATAAAATCATAAATGAAAGCATAATCTAACATCTAATTGTACACGGGGTTAGTATAGAGACTTGCAAGTATGTTCCTAATCTACAAGATCAATGCATGCTAACACATCTCGTCATTCTAACCTGCAAAAGAGAATCAAAACAATTAAACTACAACAAACTAGTTAACACAATAAAAACATGCATGTACAGAAAATAAAGAGAACAATTAAATTATGAAATGCATAAACAAACACAAAGATAGTTACCAGACTATTGGTGGCCTCCCCAGCAAGTCGTGGTCACTCTCTAAAAGTACACCACGCTCTCAGCAAGATGAATTCACCATAAAAACTCAAAAACACAGTTCTGGCATAATCTGGCAATGTAAAAACTTAAAATAGAGTAAAATAGTTTTTATGTCTATCACACTGACAATTCTAATGCTTTATGCTACTTAACAATCATCTGACCACCTCAGTGGTATTTATAATGTTTACAGACCAAGTGGTTGACCACAGGAGGGTCGAACCACTTCTAATTTTGGTAAATTACAATAAATGATGCCTTAACTGATAAAATAGAGCGAACCAATAATCGCCCTCTTGAACAACTGAAACTAAGTTGTTGGGAGCTCAATAGCTAGAGGGGGCAAGCATGAACAAAACCCACGTGCCCGATTTTCCCATCACTAGCCGCCAATACCATAATCGCCAAGTCACCCTACATTTTTGTGCAATACGCACTGCTGGACAGAGTGTTGGATCAAGTGTCGGAACGAGTACTGGAAGGAGTGCCGGATCAAGTACCGGAACCAGAAATGTGGTGCGTTTTTTCCCTGTAACACCAGAAAAACATGAATTAACTCTTGGTAATCATAAAACATGACGAATTATACTCAATATAATCATTAAACATGAATTACACATACCTAGTGTCGATCATACCATTTTATCATGAAATTCTTCAAAAATATCCTTTAAAATATGAAAAGCACATATGTACATGCCGGAAAAGTGTATAATAACCATCATAAAAGTGATCATATCTTGAGCCCAACATTACCCCCACACTTACGATTTTGCAGGTCCCACTACAAACAAAAATAAGTTACCCCTTAGAACTAGGCTTGTTGAGGAGGATCATCTTTGGAATCCTCTCCTTCTTTCTGTGATGACTTAGCCTTGTGCCTCTTGTGTTGCTTCAGCTGTGCTCTGAGGCTACGGTTATATTTGGTCATATCATCAACCAATCGTTGAAGAGAGTTAACCTTTGTTTGAAGGACTGCATTTTCATGATGAAGGTGTGTATCTATTGTCTTCCTTTCCTCCAAATGTTGGAGAAGATGATGGTTTTCCTTTTGTAGCTCCTCTATGGTTGGGGCAGAATCGGTGATCTTTGAGGAAGGCTTAGATCCTTTGAGGGATGTGGACAATCTATTAGTTTTAGGATCCAGATTGGGCATGGGTGAAGTAGGAGTGATGGGAGACCGATAAGGTGAGGTAGGTTCTGATTTTGTTTTCCTTAGTGGCTCTAATCCATCCGCAGAAACTTCCCTAGGTTTCTTATGAGGGCTCTCAAGGTTGAAGGATACTTGGATAGGATCTAAAGCAAGTGGAGGTTTTGCATAAGGCTTGGTTCTTGTGCTCTCGGTACTCTTCCGAAAGGGTCCTTTACCAAATTGATTGGCTCCCCTCTTGTTTGTGGGAATGATGGGAAAGTCTTGCTGCATTACTTCTTGGAGCTTTTTAGGTGTAGGATCAAGAGAGTGTGAAGGCATTGTGGGGTTAACAATAGGCTTCTTTTGGTCTTTTCTCTTGGTATTTTTCCCTGATGAAGAAGTAGGGATATCAACAAGCTTTTGGTATTGTTCTGGAGAAAAGAGGGTTTTTGCAAGGGGGTTTGGAGTTCTTGGAGAGCGAAGCTTGGATGGAGAGATAGTTTTTAGGCTAAGTAGCTTTTTTCTGGTCTTAACTGTCAAGTGAGGGTTTGCAAATTGGTAGATAAAGGCGTCCCAATTTTTCCCATGTTTCTCTAGTTTGGCAAGAACGAGGAGTTTGATCAAGCCATGCTGGAAGAGACTATTATGGGGGTTAGTGACATTTTTCCTCACTTGAGAGGACATCTTCTCCAAGCTTTTGAGAAAATAGAAGGGGAAGTTCAAGGGTTTGTTGAACAGAAAATGAGCCAGCAATCTAAAATGACAAGCTTTGAAAGTAGAGTATCTACCTTCACATGTAATTAACCTTGTGATGACGATGAGGGGGTTAATCAATTATGCCTTTATCCACTCCTTAGCATACCCTTTTGCTCCTGAAATGCTCTCGAATTCGAGCAATTGGTGGTTTTTGAACCATCTATCTCCCATTCTTGGGAGCTTTGTTGTTGCAGCAATGGACTCTTTCGTGACTTCAAAGGTAAGAGACACTACATGTGCTGCCTTACCATTGAAACCGAGGGCGAATTGCATGGAGAGGTCGTCATCATGGCCTTGCAAGCTAGACAAAAATGGCCCCCAGCCTACGTGCAAAAACACTTCTATGCATTGTGAAAATTTGGGAATGGAAAACAAGTCTGAATAGGAGGAGGGTCCATATCTCCTGGGCATTGTGACAGAGGCGAATTTTACCAGGCAAGGGCATGATCGGGCCAATATATGGCACAAACTGAGCATGGTCTGAGTGCGATTTGAACAGGCGATGAATTGGCAGAGGTTGGGCATGATTCCTTAATGCAGGGTAGAGCAAATGGCAAGGGCAAATGGAGATAATGGTTGCCCAGCCTGATTTTGAATGCACTCATGGTGGAGTATGTTGCACACATGTGGGTGTGAGCTGCCATGTGTGGGAAATTCAAACTCGATGGCATGCTTTTGGGTAATGTAATGATGCATTAAATCAATGTCCAAGTCTTTTGACTTGGACATTTGATCATAAACATGTGAAGCATCTACAATCAATGTCTGCAACTAATTCAATTAAATGTAATTGAGTTCTGGTTACCTGGAATCTAGGACAGTTATTGGTGTGTAACTCACATGGCTCTTCGTTCAGCACCTCAAATGACATCTCATATGGCACCTCGTACGGTACTTCATCCAGTACCTCTGTGTTAAGTGCATTTTCACCTCTTATAATGGATAGCCTGCAAATTTGAAGTGTTTTTTGAAGTGGTTTTGACAATCATAGTGGTAAATGAGCAGAGGCAAAATGCTCCATGCTCACTCAATCTTCTTGCATATGACATATAATGTCAAAAACCTACAATGAACAGGTTATAGCAAGAATAAAAATGTATTTTCAAACCTATAATATGCATCTTGTAATGAAATGATAAACCGATAAAGAGTGGTCTGTTAAGTATGTGTTCAGTGATTTATAGCACACAGGAGTTAAGCATTTCAAAAATAACATGACTATCAATGTAATAATCTGTATCATGGTAATAATACAAAAATTCTTGCAAATGATCATTTGTTATCTCATGAACCCCTCCCCCACACCAAAGTATTGTGACACCTCACAATCAAAAGTATAGGAAACCAGTCAGTATCCCCTAATAGCCGAAGATTTATAGTATGTCAAGTGTAAAGATAAAATTTCATAGATTGGTCTGACGAGACAGTTAGGAGATGGCCTCGCTTATAGGATAAGAGATCCTATATATAGATAATAAGAGGTAGGAAAGAGAGTTTCAAGATAGTCTTAGAGTTATTCCCCAATGGTAAGTGTATGAGATTCATTAACCTTAGCTCAATGTTATTGGATAAATCGGTGAATGTGGACATAAACTAATCTCCCTAGATCCATACGGATCTAGAACAAAACAAGACAGGACATGACACTTTCCCTAAGTTACAATCATTGAATTTACTACCAAAGAAGGAATGGATGACATACCTTAATATGTCGCTTCCTTATATCTATGTTGTCCCTTCTTCGCTCCGGTGCTCTTGTGAAGTCAGGTCTGTGATGACACAAACCAACCAAAGTGAAAGAAAAGAGAGTATATTCAATGAAAACCTATGCACATGATCAAGGAATTATGCAATAAAATAAGAATAATTCTATGGGAAATAAACATGCCACTGTATTATATTAAATAATAAGAAGAGAGATTACAATCGGATGCCTTGATGTCATAAGGTTCCTTCCAACAGTTCCTTTCTTCACACACACTTCTTGCTCCAAGGATTCTGAGACCATGGATCTGATAGCTAATCACAATCTATCTTGACAAAGCAAAACATATACAAGCTCCAAAAACTCCAAGCTACAAAACTCAATAACAAGCCAATCTCAAAAGCTAACTTTCTCCGTGAGAGCTCCTCTCATTTTATAAGATGAAGAGGATAAGGTGAGGAGGTTAGGATGATCCCGCTAAATCATGAAAGTGAGTAAGATCCAAACCATTCGGAAGCCACCTCACCATAGAAGCTTCTCCTTCTAGAAGCATCGAGAAAATGCTCATTTTTTCCCACGTACGGAGGTCATTACACCCTAGCTATAGTGCAGCCTGCAGAAACTCAGCAACCCTAGCTATAGAGAAAGGTGCGGAAATCAGGCATTTCTGCACCCTGCATATATAACAACCTGCGGAAATCCTCCAAAATAGGGTTTTTACATAGGAAAACACAACTTCTTCTCTTAGGAAAAGTTCTTCTCCCTTCTTTCTTTAGGAATTCAGGCTACTAACCCCTTTGAAGGCAACAGATAGGTTTACATCATTAACAGTCATAGGGATGACGAAAATAATGTGTAACACTCAACCACACATACTTCATGTCATCTTTGTCTGCAAGTAATTCCGTACATCATGACAAGTTTAAATTTATGATTTATTTTTTAATATTACCATCCTCACTAGGTAGAATGCTCCGCTGCCAGCAAGCTTGTTCAGTGCTCTGGCGGGTTTACCTAGTCATACCAATGGCCGGTACCCACTGCCAACAGACCTGTTCAGTATCTCGGTGGGTTAGCCTCTTAAACCCTCAGAGACTAGCCCTCCAACCTTTAAGATTTTAGTATAAGATTGCTTTATGCAAGAATATGGGGGAACAACTCCGAAAACAATCTTTTTCTCTTTATTTTTTTCAATTGGGATGGTATTTATGTTAGAGGATGACTTTATGTTATATTACTTAGTGATTGTCCCGATGTAAGGGGTACTTAAGTGGGCGTGGCCTATCTAAAGATATGATATAATCAAGTTATTTAGTGTGTAGTGGATGGTACCATTGAGAAAGAATAGAAAGGTATCTCTAGGCAAAACTTACTTTCTTCCTTTGTAGTTATTGTGATGTTGTCATGGATAACTACTAATTAGATCACCTTGTTACTCTTTGATAAAGCCACTTGACTCACTTACTCAGGTTTCTTGGAAAAATTGTACGAGAGACCTCTAGGCTTGATAGTTATGGTATCACTTCCTTATATAGTGGTGAAGAGTTTCAAGAGAAACTACTTTAGAATGCCTTAAAAAATGAGAATGTTTGCAAAAATATGGCTAACTACAGTAAGTCAATATTCATTTGATGCTTTAGCAAACACAAAATTCAAGTGTAATAATGTTTTGAAGAAGGATCCTTGAAATTGTGTACTCCTGGTGAAACAAATACTTACAGAAATATCTATAATTTCCTTATTAACAAAATTCAAAAACTATTTACATATGTATAGTAGGAAATTCAGAAAAAAATTCAAGAACAAGGGGGGACTTCCCCATTTACTAAGGCCAATGCCTTGTCAGCTGATATGACCTGTAGAAAATCCTCTCTGGAAATGGGCTTATGATAAAATTTAAGTCGGTGTCCATTTACCACAAAGGAGACTTGTCCATCATCAATTGTTTTAACTTTTACAGCTTCATTGTCATATACAGTGTCTACCTCGTAAGGGCCCAACCAGTGGATGGTAAGTTTTCCTTTGAAGGTTTTGAATCGGGAATCAAACAAAAAGGCCCAATCACCAAGCTAGAAGTTCTTCTTCTTAATAAACTTGTCATGCCACTTGTTTCTCTGGTTTTGGACTAATATTGTCTGTTGGATGGCATCTTGCCTGATTTCATGTAATTCATTCAATTGTAGGGCTTGTTGCTTCTGAGCTTTATCCAGGTTCAATCCTAATTCTACGACAATACGGAAGGTCATTACTTGGAATTCTATAGGTAAAAGTACTTGTTTCTCATACAATAGCTCATAATGGGTATGCCTAGTGGTATTTCTCCAGGTAGTCCGATATGCCCACAAAGCCTCTGGGAGCCTGTCAGCCCAATCTCGATGATGTAACTGAACATTCTTGGTCAAGATGGATTCCAAAACTTTGTTTGTGGATTCTACCTGGCCATTGGCTTACGGGTGGTATGAAGAAGATTTACGGTGTTTAATCCCATATTTCTCTGTTAGCTCTTTCATCATCTTGGAAGTAAATTGAGTGCCTTGGTTGGTAACAATTTCACAAGGGACACTGAAGCAGGTAAAGATCTCTTCATAGATAAATTCAACAACAAACTTCTTTGTAGCCCTGAATAGGGTTTTTGCCTCTACCCATTTGGTGGCATAGTCCGTACAAACCAAAATATAGTTCTTCCTACGGGACATGGGTGAAATTAGTCCTACAAAGTTGAGGGCCCATTTTCAAAGGGTTCTATCATAACTTGAGAACGCAAAGGAATTTCGTCAGCTGACATAGGTCTTCTTATCCTTTGGAAACTATCAAACTTCTCACATATTTGGCAGCATCTTTGAAAATTCTAGGCCAATAGTAACCTAAATGTAGCACCTTATATGTTGTACATTTTTCACAAAAGTGGCCACCACATGGTCCATCATGACAGCTTCGTAGTATATCAAGTACCTCGTCCTCTCAGACATATCTACGAATAATCAAATCAGGACCTATGTGAAAAAGATCATGACCAACCCAAGAGTAATTATCACTCTGTGTAATAATTTTCCACTTTTCATGAGGTGACAAATGAGACGGCAACTTCCTAGTGGCCAGATAGTTTTCCATATCTACAAACCATGGGGTATTGACAGAAAGGGCAAAGAGGTGCTTGTCTGGGAAACTATCATCTACAGGGATATCATCATCCTCATTTTTCATTCAGGAAAGAAAATCAGTTACTACGTTATCCTTTCCAGGTCGGTCAAGAATAGTGATGTTAAATTCATGCAATAGCAAAAGCCACTTGGTCACCCGGCCATTAGTTATAGGTTTGTTCATGAGGAATCTAATGGTGGAATGATCGATATGTACAAATACTTCATAACCTGTGATGTAAAGACAAAATTTGTTGATAGCATGAACAACTAACAAGAATTCCTTCTCGGTGACTGTGTAGTTTAACTCGGCAGGGGACAAGTTCTTGCTCACAAAATAAATGGCATAGGATTGTTGGTCCTATTTCCACCCTAATACCCCTCCTATTGCGGTGTCGGAGGCATCAGTGGATATATGAAATGGGAGAGTCCAATTGGGCCCTCTAAGAACTGGTGCCACAGACAGCTTAGCTTTCAGGGTTTCAAAGGGAGTTTGACAATGCTCAGTCCAAACAAAGTCAACATATTTTATTAATAATCCGAACATAGGTGCAACAATCTTTGTAAAATTTTCAATAAACTGTCGGTAATATATGACATGTCCAAGAAATATTATCACCTCTTTCTGATTCTTGGGGGGTGGGAGTCTGATAATGACCTCAATCTTTGTAGGATCAAATTTTGTTCCTTCATATGAAGCATGATGTCCTAGAACCACTACTTTAGTTAACAGCATTTTTCATTTTTCATGACTTATAGATAGGTTCATTTCCTGGCATCTGATGAGGACTTTTTCTAAGTTGTATAAGGCTTCTTGGTAAGTGTTTCCATAGACTGTGAAGTCATCCATGTAGATCTCCACACAATCATGAATAAGATCAGCAAATATCCCTAATATTGCCTGTTGAAAAGTGGAAGGAGCATTACACAATCCAAATGGTGAGACCCTATAGGCATAGGTGCCCCAAGAACAAGTAAAGGTAGTCTTGTCCTGGTCCTTGGGTGCTATAAGAATCTGGTTGTACCCACTGTACCCATCTAGAAAGAAGAAATACTTCTTTCCAGACAAGGTGTCTAGAACTTGGTCAATGAAAGGAAGAGGAAAGTAGTCTTTCAGAGTGGCTTTATTGAGTTCCTGGAAATCAACACAAATTCTCCATTTCCTGGTCACTTTCTTTGGAACCACTACAAGCAGGGATACCCACTTACTATCGAAGATGGGATAGATAAATTTGAAATTTAGCAACTTTTGAATCTCCTCCTTGACTATATCCTTGAGTGTTGGGTTCATCCTTCTCAAGGGTTGCCTAATGTTAGGATATTTAGACACTTAGGAGTTAGTTAAGATCTACTTGGTCTAATATGTCGTTAGGTAAAAGTGTGTTTCTTTAGTATGCATTATTATGCATTTGTAGTTAGGAAATCCGACAGTCACAACATGTTCCCGACATAGAGTGATCCGACGGTTCATACTCTCCTCGATCTTAACGGTCATTGATCCGTGGCTTAACACCCGATTGGTCCATGATCGCTATTTAAAGAGCATGGAGGGTCATTTGCCAATGATCGATTGTGAGAAACTCTCTTGTAAAATCTCTCTGTAATCTTTTTCTTTGCATTAATAAACTGCTCCAAGTGCCCGCTTTGGCTGGGGTCGTGGATGTTTCCCCGTAGGGGTTTTACCACGTGAAAAAATCAGTGTGTTGATCTTTGATCTGGTTATGTGAGTGGTTACTGAAGGTGTTCGTCCTCTATTGGAATACATGTGTTGTCGAACATGGTATCAGAGCCTGTTTGAAGACTCGCTCCTGTTGTAGATCGAGATCGTGAAGCCGAGTTGCCTCATCTCCATTTTCTGGCATTTTCGTACATTTATGGGCTGAGAGGACTGTTCCATTTCATCCGGAGCACTCGTTTTATTCAGGAACACTTTTCGTTTCACTCGAAAAGGTTTCCGTTTTCCCAAGTTACGGCCATTACAGTCAGATCTAGAGGTATAAAGTCTGAATACGCATTTTTTTAAAAAAATTTGCAAAGTTTTGATTTTATTTCGGTTTGTATTTTTTATTTCCAGGCTGCTACTCTTTTAGATCTGCATATGCTCTTTTCCCCGCACCTTGTGTGATCTCATAAAATCATAAACATATAGGAAAAGGTGCATCTTCCGGGTAAGCTAACCGAGATCTAACCCTTGTTGTCATCGAGAAGCGAAGTTTTTTTCTTGTGTGAAAAGAGTTTTTTCGGAGCATGCTCTCCAAGGCCGTCAACAACAACAACAACAACAATCCTCCTTCTGAACATTACAATATGTTTTTCTAGACCATTTGGTTAAAACTTGCCTTATTATGTAAGAGGTCTTGAGTTCAAGTCTCTCTTTTGTTACCTTTTTTGAAAAAGTTCATGCTATAAATTGTAAAGTGCATTTCACTTCAAGTATAAAAGTGAATCACTATAAGTAGCTTTATATTTTATTTTAGATTTATTTTGCATGCAACTTTTCTGTTATAAGGTAACCTCATTGTAAAAGTGATGCCCACTTCTCTTTATAAAAGTGGGTCACTTCATAAAGTAGCTTACACTATCACATGGTTATTTGGTTACCGTTTATGCCTTTTTTAAAAGGGGCATAACTCTCACATCGGAAGTCCATTTTCAGTGCCGTTTTTTTTAAAACCGCACAAATTTTCGAGATCTTTACATCCATATCATTAGTTTCTTTAAATCTACATTATCTACATATTTAATATGGCTTCTACAAGTACTTTCATGCTTACCAGCAACAACTACTTCCAATGGAGATCCCATATGGAAGATTTATTAAGAAGTAAAGGCCTGTATTGGATTACCATGGGAAAGGAAACAACCCCCACTGATGATGATAAGAAAGCCAAATGGGACAATAGGAATGACGAAGCACGTGGACTAATTGGAATGTCCATCTCTCCTGATCTAAGGTACCACGTTCAAGGAATTGATGACCCCAAAGAAGCTTAGGACAAGATTGAATCTGTGTTTGATAAACTCAATATTATTCGAGCACAATAGTTAGAAAATCAAATACTGACCTTGAGTCTAAGTGATTTTTCTTGCCTTGGAGACTATCTATCTAAGTTTAAAACACTCGGACTTTTATGTGAAGCATGTAAGATAAAAATGGAGGAAGAGCGTTGCATATATATTATTCTTTCTAAGATAGGTAGTGCATATTCTGTGTTTGTATCTACCTTCTATGCCATGAAAGAGGCTGTAGGGAAAGCTTATGTACAACCCACTCTTGATTCCTTTTGTACTTCCTTGATTATAGAGGAAGATAAGCTTGTACAACTTGGAGTGATCAACACTGCAGGTACCGCAAACAAAGCCTTAGTTGCCCAACAGAAAGATAAACCCAAGTATCCCAAGAAACAACATCCTCGCTACAACAAAAAACAACCTAAGGGTCCCAAACCCGCTCAGATAGCTTCAGCTCCTAATGGTGACAAAGGATCAAAATATAAAAAGAATACTAACAGACATTACAACTTTTGTAATAAAGATGGTCATGATGAGTCCAAATGTTTCAAGAATATGGCAGCCTTAGAAGCAGCGATGAAGAAGCACAACATCAGTATTGATTCTTCTTCTTATTCTCATGGACATGCACTTTCTGCTTCTGGTTTTTCCTTCAATACACCTTCTACTACTACTTCTTCTTCTGATGAGTGGCTTAT
>ML781344.1:478057-490172 GCA_009831015.1 Picea engelmannii | reverse complement strand
TCGGTAAGAAGTACACAAACTTTCTCGTTTTTAAATGTTTTTGAATTTTAATCATATTTAAATGTTTTTGTTTTATAGATTTATCCAAAGACTAACACAAAATATTTGTGGATAACACAGATGTTGGACCGCATAGACCTCCTGGCACTTCTTCTATCCATCGACGAGGAGAAGCAGCAGCAGTATTACCACAATATGTCAAAGATTACCAGGTGGTGGAACAGAACTTAGAAGGCCTGACAGCAGACATTCCAGATATGACTTCTGAAGAGGTTACACGACGCGATCAGCATCATACTGTAGGGGTTTCAGTAGCTATGGGTCGACTGCTCCGCAGAGTAGCTAGGGCAGTTGTGTGTTACCATGAACGTCATCCGTGACGTCACTATGTAGAAGCTATATGCTTCAATTTTTGATATTTTGATCTTCGAACAAACATTTTTGTAAAAACAAACTCTTTTGATCGTTATATAAATACAGACGGCTTCTACCGGTTTACTTTACATTGTGTGAATTGTAATGTGTTTGATTTATAAATGGTTCAAATGCCTGTCCAATACATAATTAGCTAATGCATCTGTTAATGTATTAAGACATCTAGGAATATGTTGATATTCAATGTGATCAAAATACCATTCCAAGAGGCGAATCCGCAAATATACCCTTAACAAAGTAGGACTTCGGATAGAGTAGACATTACTTAGCTGTAGTACTACAAGCTGCGAGTCAAGTCGCACAACCAAATGACGAACTCCAAGAGAGACAACATCAACCAATAATTCAATAACAGTGCTATACTCTGCGATGTTGTTGGTTGCTCGGCCAAGACATACACCTCGTAAAGATATAAGTTCATTTGTTGGGGTATATATTGCCCATGCAGCGGAAGCTAGGTTCCGAGTGCTACGGCTAGCACCATCGGTGAAGCCAATATAGGGCAGCGAAGTTCCCGACATCTGGCAATCAAACACAATGTCATGTAAGGGCAAACACCATATAACGTCAAAAGCAAACTAAAGTAACACACACAGAGTATGATACATAAAAATACAAGTACTTGTGCACAAATAACTTATGCATATTACTTCTTCAAGTACAACCCATTCCTGGGTTCACTCAAAGGTATACCATCATAGTCGACCAGCTCATACACTCATTTTTCCAACACTCTGCGAACAATGTAAGGACCACGCCACATTGGTTCGAATTTCCCAGATCCTAAGACATCTTTATCTTGTTCATACAGAAGAACAAGATCTCCTTCAGAGAAAACGCGAGGCTTGACATGCTTGTCATACTGTGCCTTGACGCATTTCTTCTGTGCTTCTATTACTAGAGTAGCGTCACGTCGAGTCTCGTCTAATCGCATCAGATACAACAGACATTCCTCTTCAGCAGAAGTATTGGGTAAGATTTCTATAGCTAGCTTCAGAGAAGGTACCTCACATTCTATTAGCAGAATGGCTTCCATGCCATAGACTAATCGAAAGGGCGTAAACCCCGTAGCGGATTTAACAGATGTCCGATATGCCCACAATGTCGAAAATAACATCGTGTGCCAGCTGGTTTTATGAATTCCTATCATCCGTCGAATCATAGTTATAAGAACCTTATTGATTGCCTTGACCTGGCCATTAGCTTGCGGATAATAGGGTGTTGAGCTATCATGACGAAGACCCAACTTCTCTGTAAGTTCAGACATCATAAAATTCCTAAAATGACTACCATGATCGGTAACGATAGCCTGAGGAACACCAAAACGAGCTATGACATGGTTGAAAAAAAATAACGCTGCAGTCTTTCCAGTATTATCGAATGTTGGCATCGCCTCGACCCACTTTGTAAAGTAATCAACAGCTACAATAATGTAACCAAGCCCCCCAGCCAAGTGAGGGTGACATGTCATGAAATCAATGCCCCATTTTGCAAAAGGACCAACTGAGACCACAGGATGAAGGAGAGTAGGATGCGACCAAATTTTTTGATTGTAGGTCTGGCAGGCATGACACTTCTGAATAACAGTAATGCAGTCATTGAACAAGGAAGGCCAGAAATATCCTACGCGTAAAATATTCTGGGCAGTAGCATACCCAGACATATGACCACCACATGCTCCAGAATGGCAATCATTCAAAGCTTTCTCGGCTTCATCAAAAGTCAAACAACGTCGAAAAACAGAATCAATTCCTCTACGGTAAAGAGTATCGCCAAGGATAATGTACTGACGAGCTTGATAACGGACACGACGTCGTTCAACACTAGACAAAGCAGGCCGAAAACTCTGAGTTTGGAGATATATAATGATATCTCCATACCAAATATCATCGGTGTTGATAAGGAAAAGCGATTCATCAGGTAATGAATCGACTGCTACATTTTCCGTGGCAGAGTGGGGAAAATCGCATATTAACTCAGCGAAAACTAAGGATTTCTTTGATGTGGTGCGATCGAATTCCAAGTCGAACTCCTGGAGAATGACAATCCACTTGGAGTACTTGCCCCCAAGCAATTGACGTGTCAAAATATGTTGCATGGGGTTATAATGGGAAATCACTGTAGTTTTCCTGGAGAGAATATAATGGCGAAAAAGTTGAACTGCTTGAACAGCAGCCAAAGCTAGTTTTTCAACATGTTGGTACGTGATCTCAGTTGATGTGAGACTTCGACTCAAGTAATATATAACATGTTCATCATGTGCATCATCCTCTTGAACGAGAACCATGCCAATAGTATACTCAGAGGCAGCTAGATAAAGAAAGTAATCCCGACTATAATCAGGAGGGAAAAGAAGTGGAGCTTTCGTGAGGGACAACTTCAAAGCTTCAAAAGCGTTGTTGGCAACTTTATCCCAAACAAACTCTGAACCTTTCTTTAGAAGATGGGTAAAACCACGAGTAATCTCGACGTAATTAGGGATGAAATGATGAAGAAAGTTTTCTTTCCCCTGCAAACTTTGTAACTGGTGCAGTGAAGAAGGAGGAGGGAGATTAAGAATCGCCTCAACCTTAATAGGATCTACTCGAATCCCTTGACGTGAAACAATGAAACCTAGAAGACGGTTGGACTCTACGTAAAAGATGCATTTATGAGGATTTAGACGAATGTGATAGAACTGAAAACGAACAAAAATTGCTCGGAGATGATTGGGGTGATCGACTCGATGTAAAGAATGAGCTGGCAAATCGTCCAAATAAGGTTGAACAATATGCTTTATATCGTGAAATGCACCAGACATAGCACGTTGAAACGTCGCACCTGCATTCTTAAGACTCAAGGGAATTTTTCTATAGGCGAAAGTACCCCAAGGACAAATAAAAGTAGTTTTATGTTGGTCCTCAGGAGCGATGTTAATTTGATTATAGCCGAAAAATCAATCCATGAGAGAAAAGATTTCACTACCGGCATAGTCATCGACAATCTGGTCGATGAAAGGGGTTGGAAAGTTGTCTTTCAGATAGGCTTTGTTAATATCCCGATAATCAACACAAATGCGTATACTACCACCTTTTTTATCAATTGGTGCAGCGTTGGAAACCCATTCTATCAGAGCCACGGGATAAATAAAACCGGCTTTGAGAAGTTTTTCAACTTCGAGTTTAATAGTTGTTGCTTTACGTGGATGGACCGGACGAAGGTGTTGTCGGATTGGTTTATCTCTGAGGTATGTCTTTATCTCATGCACAACAATGGCAGGGTCGATACCTGGCATCTCTTCGTAGCTCCAGGCAAAGATGTCACGAAATTCTTTAAACAGAGATGTATAGGTGACAATTTCCTCTGGAGAACACGAAGCTCCAATGTGAACATTTTCAATTATCTCAGGTTTAACTAATATATCAATGGGTGTCGTGGGAGAAATATTACTGAGGTTCCCTTTGGCAAACACATCATGTGTAGATCCGGGAACAGTTGATATGATAACAACGGTCGACGGAGTCGAAATCCGCTGGTAATTCTCGAGAGTGTGTTGTTCCAGAAACAGTATGGAACGATGATGCCCATCGTCCCAAGGGCTGTCCTCCATGACGAACATGATCATCTCGTCAGTGGGAAAGATGACACGAAAAGGATCAGGAGACAACTCATCAAAAGAGGGTGTAGAAAGGGTTTCCGATTGAATGGCTTGATAAGCAGACTCAACCGGACTTAACGGCATGACGTCACTGAAACGAGTATGATCGCCTAGATCAGGGACTATCCAACGGTCAAAAGACACCAGAAGCTCATGAGGTACAGTGGAGATCATATTAATCGAAGCAACCGACAGGTGTGGAATATCGGGTGGTGGTGGTATGGGGAAAGTACCCATTAACGAAGAGTCTTTTAAAAGGCCTACACCAACATTCTCGTAAACCGATGGGGTTTTAGCTATAAACGACACGTTGCCAGTGCAAGTATCAACATTAAAGAAGGCAAGTTGATCAACCGTAACAAATTTTCCCTGGTGGGGAAATCATACGAAATGGAAAAGTGTTGACACAACAGCGCGCATAGAATCGATCCAGCTACGGCCAAGAAGAAGATTATAATCCAGGGGAGCATCGAAAACTTCCACTTCAACTTGGACTGTCTTACCTTCTAGAGTGACAGGCAACGATGGAAGAACATCGTAAGGATTAAAACCAGAGCCATTGAAGGCTTTCAAAGTATTTTGTGATTCGTTTAAAGGAGGAGAGCCAATAGCTTTCCAACAAGCAAAAGACATTACACACGTAGAGGCACCCTCATCAACAACAGTTCGACAAATGTTCTTGTCGGCGACAACAACTTGTATCTGAAACGCAAGCTGTGGGGGTAACCTTGGAATATGGTCTTCCAAGTCAAAGACTATCAAATTCGTATTTGTTGGATCAATTCCACCTATAGCTTTCAACATAGCCCTTCGTTGTGTAGGACAAGACTGAAGGACTTCAAGGGCCGACATCGTTGAAGGTGCTTGGGCCAGATCTTCGACAATGCTATAGTTTTGGGCCGCATGAGCATGAGGATTAAAGGCTAATTTCTTAATGACACCTTTCGGGGGTGGTCGTATAACTGTATCAAGGCTCGGTCGTTCGAGATGAAGAGGACCGTTCGTGGGTGGATTTGGTGGAGAGGGCTGTACCAAATCAGGAGGTAAATCGTCAACCTTCTCCTTAGATGGAGTATAGTCTTTAGCTCTAGTGGTAAGTGCAACGTTGTCTTTCTTGGAATCACCGGTACACATCAAAACATAGGATGTTGTAGAAGTAGAGGGTTGGTCATGGACGTCCAACGAAGCCTATTGCTAAGACAGGAAGGGTTGGGAAAAGACTGCCGGCGTAGAGGCTTTCGGCGTTCCTTGAAGGAACTTAGTAACCTCGGCACGTCGAGGAAAATCCTTCATGTAGTGATCGTCACCACAGATAAGACAAGGGTAGCGTGGTTTGCACTTATCCCGGTCTTCAACAGGAGGGGTTTTAGTTTGCTCATTTTGATTATTATTTTTACTCTCCTTATTCTTGCCTCTTCCTTTCTTTGATTTATTTTTATCGGTTGGTGTAGACTAAACAACGTTCACTTCAGAAGTTTTACCGGTGGAAGGGGAAGGAGACGGAGCATTTTGAACATTAGAAGAATTGGATTTAGGGGTTGTAGTGGAAACAAAATGTGAGTGGGTATGAGTAGTACCAATCACACCATCAGCTACATGCGAGGCAGCTAGAGCAGTTGAAGTGCTGGAAGTGCCAGGACGAGGTAGTTCAGGTAGTAAATCGTACAGTGTTCCCATTTGTGAATAAACGAGATCAAGATACTAAGCATGATTTATAGCCTGCTCCTCTGTAACAACACCACCCATAGCAATGTCTTTACCAATTTCGTTCACGAAATATTTTGTAAACCATTATGCCAGTAACTGATCAGGGAGTTCAAGTTTAATGAGACGTTGTCTCCTTTGCCACTCATGAATATGATCTGATATATGAGTGCCTTTAGTTTGTTTGAAAGAGGTCAAGATCTCAGTCCCAGTATTGTAACGGATTGGTAACTAGTAATGTGTAAGAAAAGCCATAGCTAGGGTGTTGAAATCAAAAAATAAACCTCATGGCAATTCAATATACCACTTCGCAGCCGAACCGGTGAGGGTTCGTTGAAAAAGACGTAGACGAATGGAGTCATCCATCAGTGAGTTGGATGAACACCATAAATGAAAAGCCATGACATGATTATTTGGGTCCTCTCCCGCCTTGCCATCGAATTTTGGAATATCCGATGGGAGCTTAGCAGGAATAGCAGGCCATTGGGGAGAGTGACGAATAGGATCATTTAGAATCCTAGACAAATCTAGCAAATCCAAGGTAGCAAGAAAAGGTAACTGTTGGTTTACTTTCAGGTACTGATGGCTTTGGGGTGGAAACCATGTCGGCAGACCAGTAGGACCATAAGCAGACTGTCTGTAGAGGGAAGACCCTGGCTGATTCGGTGGTGGTCGGATAGGGTAGTAGCCCCAAGGATTGTAACCTTGAGTTTGAGTAGGGACCTGAGGTTGAGTAGTTTGACCCGAACCCCAAATAGGATTAGTTACACCTGGATATGGTTGGCCCATAGTAGGGACAGTTTTCTGCCCCCTAGCATTTTGAGGAAAGTTTTGTAAAAGCTTATTCCAATATTGGGCCAATTCAGGAGGTATATTTTGTCCAAAAGGTGAGGTTGGTCCCCCTACCATAGGTATAGTTCCACCCGAAATTTGTGTACCAACCGTAGGTTGTGTAGTAACTGTGTTTTGTCCGGGAAAAGGAAAAGGAACCATACCACCCTGTCCACCAACAAGAATCTGCAAGTTTGGTGTAACAGTCGGGATAGTGCCACTAGCATTAGGATTGCCAGAAGGAAACTGAGGGAGTGTCGGGATAAAACTGGGAATAGGATGCCCAGGAAATGGAGGACCACCTGGAGAACCGACTGGGGTTTGCAGAGGTGTTGGATTGGAAGCATTCAACAAAGCATTCAAAGCATGGTAACCAGGTGGTAACGTCAGGATGACATCAGGTATTCGCTAGGAGCAAGAGTAGTTGCAGGAATTTCGGTTTGGACGCTCGTAGTATTCGCAAGATGGGCCATCTCGGGAGGGAGAAAAAAGTGATAAGTGGTATTCTCTGGTGTAGTTCAATATCAGAGGACACAGGAGGGTTGATTTCGTAGACTGGAGGTGACTCAGTACCAAAAAGGACTCGTCGGAAATCACCTGACCAAAAAGGATATTGGCCTACTACACCATGAGAAGGCCCAACAGTTGATTCAGAAGATGTAACAACTGCTTCTTTAGAAGGATTTAATCGCACAAAAGGTCATTCACCACGGTGAATGTGATAGTCCTCTCTGGTATTGGTAATTCAAAAATCTTCTAGAGAATCAGTGCGTTCTACCCGTGGAGGTGGTGTAGAAATGTCTTGGACTTCACTCTAATGAGGGGAACCTTCAGGGGTACCCTCAGGTGTCGCTGTAGTCAAGGGTTGTGAAATGTCTGGATGTTCCGGAGATAAACCTTGCATTCTACGTGAATGTCGTGGGGGAGCAATTGTAAACGAATGACAAGCTCCGCGAAGAAAATCCTATGGTCAACTTCGAGAATCAAACAACACACACTAGTAAACAAAATCTAGAAGCAATCACCAAGCAAACAATACCTTCTAATATCGAAGCCACTAGTTGGTGATGAAATCCAACGTCGCAACAACGAGACAAGAAGGGGTAGGGCTAAGGTGGAAAAGTTACGTTGACGACCTGTTTAACAGACTTACACCCTAGTGCAAGCTCCCACACATAATCGTGGGTATACCCTCCAAGGAGCCCGAGTGAGTTTGATCAACGTCAATTCCAGGTACTGTGAAGACTTTCCCCTCCACAGTCACCTTGGGTAAGAACCTAGAGAGATAGGCAACTAAGTTCACCACCAACAATAGTAAAGCCTGGGGGAACAGTCGTCAGTCCGATCCACATGCAAGGGCAGGGTATCTAGCCCGAAATCAACTCAAAAGGCTTCCACTCATCATTGTGGGTATACCTCGGAGTGATCCCCGTAATACATGCAATCTCTACACCAATGTCAACAAAGCAGGGTTAGTAACTCTGCCAACACCAATGCGACCTAGTGCTTGACCCTTGTGTTAGAAAGGCTTCCCAGGACAGTATGTTGCAAATGGAATTTAACACTCCCTAACTCAAGATGCTATTGTGTGTTTTGAGATTTTGGAGAGTGTATCTCTCTTCCTACTCCAAATCACTAGCCTAGCTAAATGTTGGTGTATAAGAGCCCTAGAAAAGAGTTACTAGATAAATTTTAAGATTACGCAATGTTTTTAAGAGTTGTTGTTTACTCAAAGGTAACAGAAGTGAAACTCATGTTGTATGACTCTAACCCAAATAATGCAAGGATGATGATGAAATATGACTCGTTTCATTCCATGAATCCTATTTATGGGAAAGAGAGAAAATTTTCCAAATCAACTCAATACTACAATGCAATGCACAATTTCCTTTCAGATGTCAATACAAACAATCATTTATCAAAAGACAATCTCTATGTGTCTTTTTTCAAATACTTCAATAAACTCTAAAATTTGGTTTTTTCAATGTTTTTAAAAGACAAAAAACAATGTTTTTGAAAGAAAAGATTATTGTTCACTTTCCAAAAAGAATTCCCACTAGATCAATGAGAAAACATAAAACCAAATCATAAAGAACCAAGCAATAACAACCCAATCAACTCTTTCAAAGAAAGTAAAAACAAAAAGCAAACCAATGAGTCTTCTCAATGCAAACGAAAATGTTCTTTCAAACTAACAAGCAAATGAGAAACACTAAGCACTTAACTCTCTACATATCACTGGTTCTCAGCCAATCAGACACACTCAACTCCAGAAGTCAGAGAGAATGAAAATGCTAATAAGAGCCAAGAAACGAAAGTCAAGCTACAAAGGGCAAGAAAAACCTTGAAACCCTAAACCAGTTTGAGCATGCAAACTAAAGCAAGAGCCATATTAATCAAGGATCCAATAAGCCCATCAGAGGTGAATCAACTGATCTGAGCAGTCAAAACTCAAATTCAAAATTTTCAAAAATCTTGCTCGCAGGCAAGCAGTGTAACACAGTGCGAGAAGCTAAGATTCTCGCAGGCAAACCTTATAGCAAGGTGCAAGGTGTTCGCACTGGACCCTATGTGCAGGGTGCGAACTTGACTGATTCTCGCAGGCTGTAGTTAAACACAGTGCGAGAACTCCTGAAGATGACAAAAAAATTTGAAAATGAAAGCAAAAAGACAAAATCTTCTGGACCCAGAAGGTCTCTCAGGATATCCTAAGGACTCAGAGACTGATAAGACAGGAGAAAAATGAAAACAGAGCAAATGGCCACAGAAAAACTCAAAAACCATAAAGAAAAAGGGAATGTTCCCCAGTGGAGTCGCCAATTTTGTTTCAGGATTAATCCGTAAGTGCGGACACAAACCGATCTCCCTAGATCCACCTGGATCTAGAACAAAACAGGACAGAATAATACACTTTCCCTAGATTTTAACTGTTGAATGAACTAGGAGGCAAGAATCATGTACATACCTTATGATCGCTTCCTTGGGTCTTTGTTGTTCCAATTTTTGCTCCAATGCTCTTGTATCATCCAGACCACAATAAAACAAACCAATTGAAGTGAAGACAATTCAATATATTCAACAATTAATCTATGTATATGATCAAGGAGTTATACAATAAACTAACATTAGCTTTATGGGAAAGGGACATATTACTGTATTATATTGATTGAAAGTGAAACTTACAGCCTGAGCCTTGATGTTGCAAACCTCCTTTCGATGGCTCCTAGCTCTGACACACACACTTGCTCATGCATGAAGAAAATCAACCACTTTTGATAACCTTGCTGGTGTCTCTAGCTGTTGTAGCATCAGTCCTTCATACAATCTTCCACTAGTTCTCCAATCAATCTCTTGCTAGTTTGCTTCTAACCTTTTCCATGAGCATCCTCCTCAATATATAGGAGAAAATAGATTAGTTACTTGGATAGGAATGATCCCAAGATATTAGGAAAACCAGTACTTAGATAACCATTCGAATGTCAATTCAGCCTTCTAGAAGATTCCCTTCTAGAAGATTCGAGAATTTTATCTTTTTCCTTCCTTTAGAAGATGTTCGCACCTTGGCAGTTAGGTAGAGTGCAAACCCCTCGCACCCCAGCTTAATGCAGCCTGTGAGAATCATTCATTCTCGCAGGCAAATATATAGGTAGCCTGTGAACCTCTCTAAAAAATATGATTTCTGAAGGCAGACAAAAGTAACTTTTCTCAGGAAAGTGTTCTAGTGAAGAGCCGGATTTCTTCATCATCATTATATCATCATGATGACCAAAATTATGGATAACAAAATGCCCCCCAAAGTTTGAGATTGGAACCTGTGACAGTTGATAGACTTTGTAAGCTGCATGTGTGTGTCAAGAACCAAGAGCACATCTAATCGGAAACCTGCAAACATCCAAGCATCGGCAGAATATCATGTATACCAATTTCTGAGGTAAGCATTCCCATACTCATATCATAGACTGATGACATCATAAACAAGGTTCATGGCCACCAATCATACATTGTGGATCCATGCTATCACAATATAGCATAGCCACCTGAATACACTGTGGATCTATCCGACAAATTTTCAATCAAGACGACATAGCCACGAAACATACACAATGGATCTATGTGCCGCAAATTATACATACTCCATCGCAACCTGGATCACAAAGATAATATCTAGGGTCTTCAATCTCGTCGTCCAAAGTACGAATCTAACAATGTGATTACATGTGTTGAAGTCGAAAATGGCAGAAACCACTTGATTACCGGTCGTTGATGTAACCGTTAACAAGTGCGAGGGAAATCGCCATTGATGTCAATGACTCCCAAGGTACTATAGTACAATCTATCGGCTGTGAATAAATGAGTTGATGTCGAACATCCGATGGAATCTTTCGATCAGGGGTCAATGATGTAAACCCACTGTCGAAAGCGAGGAAACTTGCCATTGAGGCATGCAAGCTCCAAGGTACTAAATAATTTATAAGTCTTGATTCTGGATAATGAGTTGAAGTCGATGGAACAAAACTCATCATAAGAGGGCCTTGATGTATCCCCCATCAATGACACGAAATGAGTAATAGAGTTTGAAGGTGAAACAGAGCATTTTGCAAATTGGACTAGACACAGGGAAGGCCGACACTGAGAGAACGGACAACTGCAGATGGCCGACTCAATATAGGTTTTAAATGGACTTATATTGAACATATGAACGACACGACCATTGATTTGGCAGCATTGACTCAAAGACGACCCATGGAATGACCTTGTAATCAATCGAAAGAGAGACAGATGGATTTCCCAAACTGACTTCAAATGATGAATAGGGGATGTCATGTTCAAGAGCGACACTTACTGCCAATCAATACAATGATGAAACATATCCCTTTCCCAAATTTTCCCCCACCATTTCTGGCAAGTACCTCTTTATTTTTACGCAAGCTTGAAGAGGATCACATATGCTTGTTGATATAAGCTCATCCTTCGGACGAGTCCCTCGGAGTATTTTTAATGAAACCTAGGAAGGAGTGGTTCGGTCCCATTACGGGTCTGTCAATGTTTGTTTAATGAGTCCAGAGATAGTAAACTCGAAGGTTTTTCAAGATTATAGAGTTTGGAAAAACACTTAAAAGAGAACTCTCTCAGTTCCTTTTTCGTACAGTAGTCCAACGAGACCGAAAAGGGGTTAAACTATCGCTCGAAAGACGCATACTTCAAATACTTTATCGAGCATGAAAATACCAAGGTCGCTCGACGATCTTTTCGTGTTTAGAGAGTCTGAAAAGAGCTTAAAGAGAACTCCAGCGGGGTTCCATTTTCATATAACCATAGCGAGCTCGAAAAGGTGATAAAACGACGCTCGATCACATTCTTATATTTTTTACAAGAACAAGAACAGACAAAAGGTGCTCGAGGTTTTATGAAAAACCATAGAAAACCAATCAAAATCACACCACACCAGAGAAAAATCTGTCCATAATCATCCATGTGTCACACCTGCAAGTCATTACACTCATTTGC
>ML781344.1:447563-469493 GCA_009831015.1 Picea engelmannii | reverse complement strand
GTCGATCACATTCTTATCCTTTGGTCTTGGAACCAATTCCCAAGTGTCATTTTTCTCTATTTGATCCAATTCTTCATCCATGGCCTTATTCCAAAATTCATCCTTGTTGGCCTCTTCAAAACAGGTTGGTTCAATCATAGATGTGAGTGTTAGGTGTGTTTGTTCTGGTGAATGCATTCTTCTTCTAGTCTCAACTCCTACATCTTTGTTTCTGATAATCTGATCTGAAGAATGATTCTTATGTACTCGTCTGCTAGGTGTCTTTGGAGGCACTTGTTGAACTTGCTCTTTTTTTTCTGTCAGATCCTCTTCATCTTCCCCTTCTTTTTTCGTTTTTTATTTCTTCTTTGTAAAGTTGTTCCATTGATTCATTTTCTTCTTCCTTTAATTCTTGTCTACCTTTTTCATCAATTGCTATGTTGATGCTTTCAACAACTTTGTTCAATCTCAGGTTGTAACACTTGTATGCTTTCTTTGTACTTGAGTAACCAACAAGTACTCATTTGTCCACATGAGAGTCAAACTTTAACATTCTGTCATCTTCTCTTTTGATGTAGCATTGCTTTCCAAAACTTTGAAGTGCTTCACATTTGTTAGTCTTCCTTTCCATAGATCATAGGAAGTTTTGTCAGTGTTGTTTATGAGCATTACTTTTCTTTGAATGTGAATTGTTGTATGCATTGCCTGTGTCCAAAAAGTATCTGTCAATTTGGAATCCATTAGCATTGTTTGAGCCATTTCCTTTAGTGTCATGTTCTTTCTTTCAATAACTCCATTATGTTGAAGTGTCCTAGCAATGAAGAATTGTCTTTTTATTCTACGATTGCTGCAGTAGTCCATAAATTCCATTGAAGTGAACTCTCCTCCATTATCAAATATCAAGCATTTGATTTTTGAATCCATTTCCTTGTAGATCTTGAATTTTTCAAAAGCTTCTGACTTATTCTTGAGAAATCCAACTGCAGTCATTCTTGTATAATCATCAACTAATAACATAAAGTATTTCTCACCTTTTAAAACATTTGTTGTAGTTGGTCCAACTAGATCAGTATGCACAATTTCCAGTGGTCTCGTCGTTTAATATTCCTTTGATTTGAACATGGACTTTGTTTGTTTTCCTTGTTGACAATGCTTGCATAAAGTGTTGATTGGTTTCGTGATCTCGGGAATTTCTCTGATTGCTTCTCTTTTGCTGACTTTGACAAGGTTATCAAATTGTATGTGACCCATTCTTCTATGTCATAGCCAACTTTCATCTTCCTTTCCTAGACAACACTTTTCATTTCCAATTTCACTTAACACATATATGTTGCTTGAAGTTCTCGCAGCTGTAGCAATCAATTTTCCTGAACCTTCTCTTCTTATCTCACACTTTTTTGAATCGAAAGTAACTTTATGACCTTGGTCACACATTTGACTAACATTTAGAAAATTATGTTTCATATCTTCTACTAGTAGAACATTTTCTGCCTTTGTATTCTTGTTCCCAATTCTAACTGTGCCTTTTCCAATGATTTTAGCTGAATCATCATTTCTGAAGGAGACTGATCCATCTCTTTCCTTTATTAATGTAAGAAACCTGTCTCTATAACCTGTCATGTGTTTTCAACAACCATTGTCAACATACCAACTACGTTTCGTCTACTTAGCTTGTAGAGCGAGTGTGCATTATTCATTGTTGTACTGATTATTCTTTCTTATCCATGTCCTTTTATGAGGTTCATGTCTGTGATTGTTGTTGTTTTGTTGTGGTTCTCTAGGAGGAGGGATTGTCATTCTGCAATCTTTGGTCATGTGTCCAGAGTTGTTACACTTGTAGCATTCCACTTCAGTGCTCACTAATTCAAACATGTTGTAACTTATTCTCTGTGTTTCACTAGGCCTTCTTGGATAACCCTTTTGTGTATGAATTTCAAATTTGTTTATGTTCTTGTTGTTAGCTATGCAATTCACAGCTTTATGTCCAAAATTATTACATTCATAACATAAACCAAAAAAAATAGTGTGATACCTGGGAGTTGAAGATCTTCTGAAAGGAGGTGCTCTTATGAATCCTTTTTCTTCCTGAGACTTATCTATTTATGTTGGTTGTTGATTCTGAAATCTGAATCTTCTCGGTGGAGGAGTGTCTCTGTAATTTTCTCTGTAGACCTTCCTATTCCTTTTGATTGTTTCTGCATAGCTTTTTGGATATGTTTCTTATTTTTTTGTTTTGGAGCTTGATCCCTTTTCTTTCTGATTGTATCCAATTCCGGACTTGTCATGATTAGTTCTTTGACTATTGATAATGTCATCCAAAACTTTTGAGTTGTTCTGCATATTTTTCTTTTAAATATCCTTTCTTAATGTGACAATCTATGCTTCCAAATTTTCAATGATCTTGTCTCTTCCTTCTAGTTGTTCTTTGAATGCTTCTTCAATTCTTTTATCTTATTCAATTTGAACCTTCAAATTTGTGATCATTTGTTCTAATTCCTGAGTGTCTTCTTTCTTGTCTAGTTTTGCTTGTATCTTCTTGTTTTTCCTCTTTTCTCTTCTGATAACTTCTATGGAATTCAACAATTCCTCTCGGTAGACAACTTCTGCCTCTTCAATTTCTTCTTCGACTTCTTCATGTTATTCTTTGACTTCTTCATATTCTTCTTCGGAGTCTTCTTTATCAAAGTCTTCTACTGCCATGAATAGAACTCTTTATGTCTCACTGTCACTAACTTCATCTTCATCTGATGATGAGATGTCTTCTTTGGTGCATAAGTTTTTCTTGAAAACTTTCTTTGTGGTTCTTTTGTCTTTATATGTTTGTTTGACTTTTGAGTAACCTTCATCATTTATCTTTTTCTTATGAGGACATTTGTTAGCAAAATGACCAATATCATCACAATTAAAATAAATTAAAGGAATCGTACCTCTATACATGTCGTTGGTTCCCTTGTTCGGCCTTTTGACAAAGTTGGTCACTTCTTCATCATCTTCTGAGACGTCACTATTGATGTTATGTTATTTTTCTTGTTGCTTTCTCTTTTACTTTGATCTTTTGGATGCTTTGAAGGTTGCTTCTTTTACATATGAATTTTCCTATTCAGTTCTCATTTCATATGTTGTGAAGATTCCATGTAGTTCGTGTTGATTAAGGTTGGTTGTCATTGATGCCAACCCTTGAAGAAAGACCCGTAGTACAAAGGTTTGGGTAATGGACTCAATATTGTTTGATGTAAATATGACTCATTACTGTTTTTTCATTGTTGATAAGAAGTAAATATGGATGAACTCCAAAGTGGTCTCCTTATGGTGAAAGCCCTCACGGAAAGACGCTTTGTGGAGTAAGACAACCCATGCTTAATTGTGGAATAATGAGATGAAGGAAAGTGAATTTGTCAGGTAAAATATCCTAGATGGATAGTTTTTGTCATGTCATTTTCGGTGGTATGTGGTGTTGGAGCCGCCCTTGTTTTATTTTTACCTTGCACGATGTTCAATTTTTGATATTTGAAATCTAAAGTTGATTTTATTTTTCCTTCCGAGATCTTAAAACTCTGAAATCTTGTCGCCTGGACAGCAATGATTTTTTCACTTTCAAAATAGATCCATTTCCGCAAGTATGTTCGTGCTTGTTTTTTTATTTCAAGATATCGCAAGTTGGATACTTTAATCTTTGAGTTCACAAGTCCCGAGTCGCAAAACTGCGAACTCGTTTTTAATTTTCGCCCAAGACATTAACTAGGGTAAAACTTTTAACTCATGAGTAAACATTGTCAGGAGTTCGCGCCTCAGTGTTTGTCAAACCCAAGTTTTTTTTTTATAGCCCCGAGAGCCGAGTACACGAGGTAATTTTGGGCTAACCCTGGTAAAAGACTAACCATGGTTTAAATTTGTTCTCAACGCTTCGCCACTCGGTACTTTCTTTCATAAAGTTAAGGCGTCTAAAACCCCGACTCACGAGGTTGCGACGTAATTATAGCAAGATTAATTAGTAGCCTAATCTAAGATTTTATTCCCATAATTTGAGCCTTAATTATCGCCATATCGCGGTTTCGCGACTCGGCATACCATTCTCCCAAAAATCTGTCTTCGAAGTTTCGAGTCGCGATATGGTGAATAAATTAATTATATAATTAATGAGGCTCCAAATCACGATTACTGTTAATTAAGCTAAAATCGGCACTCGCAATCTCGCAAGTTGAAAACTTGAAATTTTTAAAGAAAATCCACGATGAAGCGAACAGCGAGAAAGTGATGAACGTTATTAATTTTTGAAAATTTAAAATAAAACAAGATATGTCCTGCGCATCGAGGTTTGCACATTTCACGAGGTAGCTACTTGCTCTCCATACCCCGATTGCCTATCAAACCGCCAAACATTGATGACATTAATGAAAAATTAGGGTGAATCCACGAATAAATAAGATCGGATTTTATGCAATAAATTTGTTTCTAATTGCGATTTGACAGACTTATTTCGAAGAGTACAGAATTTTCAAATATATACAGGAGTATCATTTTATTATAATGAAAACATTTTTCATAAGCACGCAGAGCTCGTCATTTTCTGATTGAACTAATTTCTGCATGTATACATAGGTCTATCGCAGAAGAGCGAAAATGCAAGCTTCAGCTATGGCTCCACGGAAATCTGCAAAGGCGAATGTCGAGATTGCAGCACAGGGCTTAGACAATGTCGCCGATACTTCACCCCGGAGTGGCAGCTCAGTCCCTAGCTGGTCGTTTGTTTCAGATATTCTGCAATCTGAGTTGGTGAATTATTCAGACTCCGACGACAATGATAACGAAAAGGACGACCTGAACACTAAATACAAGATAGTTGTTCAATCTGGAATGCACCGGGTTGCAACCAGACCACGGTTGCTCCCATATTATGACATGATCCGATGGGCATTGGATCACATAGACCTACCCACCAGAACTATCATAAACGACCAACGGGCCACGGTCGGGACTTTTAGACCAGAGCATATCCAAACCATGTATAAGCTCCCAACAACATATGAATACACATATGATGTTGAATTCTTGGAGGGATTCAAAGAAAAGGAGTGCACTCAATATGACAAAACCATGCTCGGTTTGATAAAAGATTGGGTTTCGCGCTCCGCGAAATTCAGAGAAAATGACCAGGGTGTTTATTCAATCACTTCGCTGGAGCCACAGTATATGTATGTGGCAATGATGACATGTCGACTATTTGGAAAGGAGGATACATCGCATTTCTACATTGCGTGGGTACCTCTCATATTTCGGGTAGCAGAAGGTTGCTCATTTAATTGGGCAAAGATACTCTCGGACAGTTTGTTCAACCGGGTCATAGAGTATCGGGAGCAGAAGGCAAGTGGGAGACCATCCTCTTTTTCATGTCCGCATACATTATGGACGCGGTATGTTCTATGACACCATTCCCTTTGATGAACTAGGCTTGGAATCCACTCCAAGAAAAGGCTGTGCATGAGTATCATCACAAATTGTGGGAGAATAAAGTGGACAAATTCATTTATGAAATTTTCAACTGGGTGATGGTGCCCCTGCACATCACCATTTTTTGTCGTTCGCCACCTCGCATCTCGGACAGCATTGCTGCAAATCTGAGTGGTATCGCGAACTGGTACGTAGAAGCAGAGTTTTCCTATTTCAGAGTGTTCGGAGCTGCTGTTCCCCCACTTGCGCTACCACTGTTCATCCCCGACAAGCTGGCCTATTGTGAGATCGCCCGACAAGCAGTGATTGGCGAGGTGAGTAAAGAGCTCAAAGCATCTTCGAAGAAGGTATGGCCATTTTTTCCCATTCGGCTAAATTCTTATTCTTTATTGGATTTCGGGCATGCCAAAGCTGAGGCTGTAGCCCTGGAGGACCTGAGTTTGGTCTCCATTGAGTATAAAAAACATGACCCTCAGAAAATTGTAAGCAATCATTTAGCTAATTGTGGGCTGAAGAGGTTTGAACACGAGAGTTCACCCTCGGATGATATTTTCCGAGGGGTGAGATCTTATGGGGAAGTGCTAGTTCGGATCCGATCTTTAGCACCCGAAGACATGGCCTCTGTATTAAAATTTCAGGAAAACAGACGGAGTTGTCTTCCTGCTGTGTTGCGAGGAGGGAGCCCGGGAGTTTGTGGGATGGAACCGAAGAATGATGAAGGAACCAAAGAAGCAACTTCTGGTTCAGGAAAAAGCCATAACGAGGGAGATCAAACAAATAAACCCGAAGAAGACACACAGAATCTAGACCCGCCAGAAACCCAGAATCCAGAAACTGAGACGAAGACCTCTGATCCTCCGAAGAAGCAGGACTCAGTCATCACACCAGGAAAGGCAGCGAAGCAGATCAGGGAACCCATCACTTCTGTCACGCCCTTGCAGTCAACTCAAGGAAATATAGAAGAAGGATGGATTTTTGGTGAGGAACTAAGGCCTATCAGAGCAGAAGAACTTCCTCCGAATGAGTTCTTCTTTGACAAAAAGAGAAAAGCAGTGGTAAAAAGAGAATTCTACCAGGATGAAGGTTTGACTGCTAAAAAATTCAAAGTTATGACCGATGGAAAGAACAAAAAGAATGAGGAATTCGCCACGGAAATCACAGGGACGCTAGGAGCGTATGCATCGGCGAATCAATTCTCGGTCGGGATGTTAAAAAGTCAGCTCAAAAGAAAGAATCACCTGATAAAGACTCTCGAAGCCAGAGTAGCTTCGGCCACAGAAAGCGCTAAAGGCCAGGTGAGTGGGGAAATAGAACTGGCACGACTAGCTGATAAAAAGGAAATAGAAGTGCTAAAAGCCAATTTGGAACAAGCACATTCAGTGATCCAAGATGGTCGGGTGCAGGCTGGTCAGCAGAGGACTATGATTGCAGAGATGCAAGCTCAGGTGGAGATCGTTGAAAGTAAGGTGATCGATGTCGAGGGGTTTAAATCTCGAGCAACCCAGATTCGAAGCAATATCCCTTTTGCATAGCAGAGTTTGCTCGCCAAAGTAGGAACAATCCGAGAGGATTGTCTGTTGATGCATCGGATTTCCGAGAACCTGACTGTCAGAGAAAGGAATGCAGAAGCAGCTCGGGTCGCCTTTCAGGAGGCGGTGATAGCCACAAACAACAGATTTTCAGCATTTCCTCCCAGACTTACCATCTCAAAACAAACTAGAGGTAGCATTTATGTTGAAGTATTGGGAGCATAATATTGACCTAAGCAAGGAACAGGCCCAAAAAGTAACCAATTCATTAGAAGAAGCCTTCAATGCTATAGATGGCGAGCTGTTGGGTATAGACAGTGGAGGTGATGCAGAAACATTAATGCAAATGAATATAGAACAGATCTCACTTGATCTGAAAGAAAAGGATGAGAGAGATTCGGCCGACATCTCTCAAATGAATACGGTGGACATGGTTCATGTTGACAAACACTTGGTTCAACCCAGCGCGCAACTAAGTGCTCTTGATATAATTGATGCACAAATGGGGGACAAGATACAGCATTTGGCCTGAGAATGTTATTTCGCCGAGGCCAGCTATCAAGCTGAACCTTCACATCTCGTATCTCAACTCGTGGAAAGGTGTATCGCCTACACCGAGGCCGCACAAAGACAAGCACCTAGCACCAATTGAAAATAGAGTAGGATAAAGGGAGCAGTTGCACTCATATCGGTTGTAACCGATTTTGTGAAACCGTTAAGAGTCTAACTGATCTGTAAAATTGTATAAATATAGTAGAGAAAGAAATAGAAAGGGCTGGACCTTTTTGGTATTGATTGTAATAGATTTTTTTGCATTCGAGAAGTTAATATAAGCAAAATCTGAAGATTCTCGATTCCGTCACGACTGTGTTACAAGTTTGTTTCTTTATGTTTCATGTTTCATTTCATTTCACTTTTCATAATTGATGTGTATCGCTATACTTTAGTACGACCACTACTATAGCGAAGGGATTTCATCTTTCTGTAATTGGTTATTGTCTTTCCTCTGCACCAGCTATTAGCGGGTGTAAGACCAATTTGCATTTACAGAATTATATATTTATTTACACTATGTCAATTATTTCTATACGAATTTCTTCTTCTGTTTATGTGTGAGTTTTCTCTTTAACAGGAACCTTGCGTTATCTATAGCTAAATGTCTTTCTCTCACCCCACATCTTTTTATTAAAAATAATATAGTTACGGGAAAGAGCCTTCAGTTTGCATTCCTATTTTGTTCTTAAATTAAAAATTTCTCTTTATTTCGACCAAATCGAAACAGCGTTGAACTCTCTCTTTAAATCATTTCCTACTATTACTGTTCCTCAATGACTGTACCTGCAGCAACACAACCTAATATTGAACCCGGACTATCTAATCAAACACATATTGCTTTAAATCTTTTTGATACAATCCTTAAAACTACTAACACCCGAGAGGAACTTGAGCGTTCATGGGCAGCCATTGAACAAGATATTACTACTCAGGAATAGTTGGAAGCTAGACAACGAGAATGTAGAAATCCTAATTAGTTTCCTATACCGAAGGTTAGCGTAATCCTTTTATCAATCTGTAACATAATTTCGGATGCCTTGACACTGTACTTTTAAGCCTTAAGTACAGACTCAGGAACAACATCTTTTTGGTGCCGTTGCCGGGGAACGAAGTTACGAAAAATTTTCCCTGGGAAAACGACAAATTATTTCGTTGATAGTGTTACTCTTTGATAGTGAACATAGAGTGCACACAGTTTTAAGGCTTTTATAAATCTTTCACTTTGCGACTCCACGAAAACATAAACTGGCGTCTGGTAGAAAGAGTACCAGACAGAACCCGGATGGCAAGCTGATTACGCCTGTTAATGATCCTGAAAAAAATTTAAGAGAGAGAGGCTCGTTTGAGCCAACTGCTACAGTTTATAAGCCTAAAAACACACCTTTAAAGACTAAATGTCATTCAGAACCTTCTACTTCATGCAGTCCTCTGTTTGATACCAAAGATCCAAAGACAAATTGCTTTGAATTTAGGAGTGAGATCCATCAGACGTTCCCATCTATAAGCAAGGGAAAGGGTCCTTTAGAAAGATCGTTTTCATTTGACATACCAGCCTTTCTTCGATAGAACTTCCCCGTCTCACCTAATTCCAAAAATTTTGTTACAAACTCTTTTTCTACACCTCAGTCGATGGCAGGCGTTGGAGGAGGTGGTGGAGGCGCTCCTAGAGGAGGAGGTGGAGGTCAAGTAAATGTTCCTCCTCCTAGATTATTCGCAAAGGTAGCAGCGAGATACGCTCCCCTGGTTTTGCCTGTCCCCCTTCATGATTTTCCTGAAAACTACATCAAAAATCTTCCTAAGTTCACTGGGGAGGGAGATCTAACCGCAGCCGAACATATAAATTTCTTTGACCAATTCGCAGACGTCTGTGGTATTGAACATGAGGATGTCTATTTGAGACTCCTTGTCCAGACCTTTGAAGGACAGGTCCGAACTTGGTTTCGGAGCCTTCCTGTAGCTTCTATTCAGACATATGACGCTTTGGAAGATGCTTTCCTCAGACAATGGGGAGAGCAAAAAGATCACTTATATTACCTTACCGAGTTTGGGTCCCTAAAGAAAAAGAACTCAGAAACCGTTATGGAATTTATTCTGAGATTTAACAAACTGTATAATAAAATTCCAGCCGTTGTTAAACCTTCCGAACCCTTAGCCAAAGTAACCTTTGTGGGATCTTTCGAACCTGATTTTGCACTACTTTTGCGAGAAAGAAGAGGAGCCACCCTAAATAGAATGCAAGACGACGTTGTCGAAATAGAATCTAATATGATGGCTTCAGGTAAATTAAAGGCTAAAGTAGAAACAGTCAACCGCAAAAATAGACGCTATAGGGAACGAACAGGTCCTTCAGGGTCAAATAGATACACTGATGACAGAGTAGATGATATGGCCCGAATAATTAAAGAACTGTCTAACAAAATCTCTAGGATGGAGTTGGAACAGGTTAAAGTTGATTCTTCTAATAAAAAGGACTTCAGGAGAAACCCAAATCCCCAAAATCAACAGAGACAAATAAAGAATGAAGATCAAAAAATACAAGCTCCACTAAAAAACGAAACTTTTATAGGAGCAAATGACCTCCAAGATTTTGGAGATTCGGAAGATGAAGTCGCGAATTTTGGTGATGAATGTTCGCAGCCATTTTTGACCAGGGAAGACTATGAGAATTCTTTAAATACCCCACAACCATCTAATGAAGATGAAGAAGGTGATCATACCGACCTCTGCGTATCTCAACCAGAAACAGAAATGATAGCAGCTGATTTTCAACCTAAATACAATCTAAGATCTAAAAATAAGACCACCTCAACTGACCAACCTAAAAGAATCCTTCAAAGGGGTCAATCTCATGAACCTCCTTTGGAAGAGACATTGTTACCCAGCAATAAAATCAAGGTAGCAAAAACTCAAGAGTCCGAGGTGAAAAAAGTTCAAACCCAAACAAAGGAAACTGGACCAGTAGATAAAGTTACATCTTCGACTAAGATCACGAGTGATAAAGCAATCCAGACAAACAAGTCAGAAAGAAAAAGCTCGGAAGTCTTAACCAAAGAAACGGACAAGGTAAATACATCTTTCAGTTTTGAAAATGAATTAAATAAAATTAAGATACTGATTCCTTTGGTAGAATTAGCAAAAAACCCCGCTTATCGGAAGCAAATTGCCAAAGTGATGGGCGTCTATGAGTCATAAAGTCAGTCAGATGTTATAAACCTGGAAGACGACAGACCTAACATCACCTTTGGTCCTCATTTTGAGGGATCCAAAGACAACGTCGCTCCTTTCTATATCACCCTGAATATACATGATCAGTTACTGCATAACTGTATGTTAGACTCCGGGGCTTCACATAATGTTATGCCCAAAATTATAATGGAGAGGTTGGTTCTCCAGATCACTAGACCCTATGGAAATCTATACTCTTTCGATTCGAGAAAGGTTAAATGTATGGGGATGATAAAAGATCTGGTAGTTACCCTGGCTCAGGTCCCGGTCAAGAGTATCCTGATGGATGTGGTTATCGCAAATTTTCCCCCCAAATATGATATGTTGTTATCCAGATCATGGGGAGCCAAGTTGGGGGGTTCTCTACAATTGGACATGTCATATGCCACAATCCCTATTTTCGGTGGTCAGTTTACCTGTTTATACAGAGAAACAAGATTAGCGTATACCGTCAGTGATCCTCAAAACCCAAATAACTTTCCCATTTACGTTGCAAACCAAGATCTAGGGAATTGCATATTGTCATTTGATGATGGTTTATATGGGGGTCCAGAAGAACTCGATATGAAGCAGGAAGAACTTAGCCCCTTGACGGAAAAGCTGTGCAATAATGGTATTTGTAAAATGTACTTCGATGGCGCTTTGTCTTCTGAAGGAGCTGGTGCTGGGGTACTTTTGGTAGCACCTGAAGGTAATTTTATTGTTCCTTTCTCATATCGTTTGCAGTGGGACATAGATTACACCAATAACGTATGTGAGTATGAAGCATTAATCTTAGGTTTAGAGGCTGCAAAGAAGTTAAATATAAAAAACTTGGAGGTTTACGGTGACGCTGAATTAATAGTAAGACAAGTAAACCGACAATACCTAGCCAAGCATTCCAGACTAAGAACATACAGAAATTGTGCTTGGGATTTGATGGAGAATTTTTTCTCATTTGTAAAAGTCCATTTTATTCCTCGCGCAGAGAATCTACACGCTGACGCATTGGCCAAGGCAGCTTCAACCTTTTCTCCTCCCACGAATGTCAAACTAAAATATCACATTGAAATCAGATATAAACCCTCTATACCAGACAATGTCCGACATTGGCAGGTCTTTGAAGATGACGAACAAATTCAGAAATTTCTTATGGCAGTAGGTGAGTTCTCTGAAACTCATCCAGACCAAGAAAATCAAAACAATCCGATGTGGATTATGCAAGAGGGTGAAGATCCTGAAACCTTTCGAGAAAAAATAGCGGATCATCGTATGTTGGTCCTTAAAAACAACCAAATCCCAAAAGGCTTAATTCCTTTAGAAAGACTCTTCAATCAGAACGACATACCTGTGAAATCCACTTTGCAGCCCCAACCAGAAGAAGTGGAGGACTACGATATAGGAACTGAAAAAGAATCCAGGATAGTAAAGATATCTAAATTCCTCCCTCCCAAGGTAAAAGACCAGTACAGAGACCTACTCAGACAGTATAAAGATGTTTTCACATGGTCCTATGATGAGCTTAGAATGTATGATACTTCCATAATTGAGCACAAGATACCTTTGAAGCCCGAGGTCAAGCCTTTAGGGAAAAAGCTCAGGCAATTTAACCCCATTTTGTTGCCTGTCATTGAAAAGGAAGTTAAGAAGATTTTAGATGCGAAAATAATTGTACCTCTAAGGTACTCAGACTGGGTGGCAAATTTGGTCCCTGTCAGGAAAAAGAACAGACAAATCAGACTGTGTGTGGATTTCTAAAACTTGAACAAGTCCTCTCTTAAGGATAATCATTCGCTTCCCAAAATGGACCACGTCCTAGAAAGGGTAGTTGGAGCAAATCGAATGTCTATGATAGATGGGTTTTCTGGGTACAACCAAATCGCCATGAACAAGCAAGACAGAGAAAAAACCGCTTTCACCACACCATGGGGTACATTCATGTATGACAAAATGTCGTTTGGTTTGATGAATGCAGGGGCTACATTCCAACGCGCTATGGACATCGCTTTCGTCGGAGAAAGAGACAAGTTCGTAGTCATCTACCTTGACGATTTGACGGTTTTCTCTAAAACCGATGAAGAACACTTGATCCATTTAAAATATACTTTCGAAAAATGCCTCAGGTATGGCCTGTCTTTGAACCCAAAGAAATCACATTTCACTATGCAGGAAGGTAAGCCTCTGGGGCATATCGTATCTAAAGATGGGATCAGGATTGATCCTAAGAGGATTGAAGCAATAGAAACTATAAATATTCCTAGAAACGTAAAAGAAATTCAATCTTTCTTAGGTACAATAATTTTTTTACGAAGGTTTATACCAAATTTTGCTGAGATTGTCAAATTGATCACAGGAATGTTGAAGAAAGATAGCAGAGTAAATTGGACGACCGAGACTAAAGCATCGTTCACGCATATTAAAAAAGTCATCAGCGAAGCACCTGTGTTAGCAAGCCCAGATTACTCGAAAGATTTCCTCATCTTCTCATTCGCTTCTGAACATACTATCGCCGCGGTGTTGCTGCAAAAGGATGATGAAGGCTTCGAATGGTCGATCGCATTTTTTAGCAAGAGCCTTAGAGACGCCGAACTAAAATATGATATAATAGAAAAACAGGCGTACGCAGTGGTGAAAGCGCTAAAAGCATTCAGAACCTACGTTCTGCATTCAAAAATTATCGCGTACGTACCAACCAGTGTTGTGAAAGACATATTGGTACAACCAGATAGCAATGGAAAACGGGGGCACTGGCTCGCTAAAATACAAGAATTTGATCTGGAATTCAAGCCTACTAAATTGATAAAGGGGCAGGGTCTGGCCAAACTCATGGCTGAGTCGAACCTTAGAGCTCTTGATATCAATTGCCCCCAAGAGGAAGACGGAGACACACATTTGCAAGAGCCAGATGACCAGACACATCCAAGCAAGGTTGAAGAAAAATTCATGTCGTCAGGCTGGTATAAAGACATAGTTTTCTATTTGTTAAATCTGAAATGTCCAGATGGACTATCACCAACCAAATGCAGAACTTTAAAACTCCATGTTGTAAAATATTGCATCTCCGAAAATCAACTATACTGGAAGGATCCACTCGGGTTCTTACTAGTCTGTCTGGTTGAGTCGGAAACTCCACGGGTCATAGAAGAATTTCATGAAGGAATCTGTGGAGGACACCATGCATGGAGAGCCACAGCCTACAAGATCCTAAGGGCCAGATACTATTCGCCGAAACTATTTTCGGACGTCAATGCCAAAGTGCGTGTCTGTTACTCGTGTCAAATATTCACTGGTAAGCAGAAACTCCCTGCACTGCCACTTGTTCCAGTCAAAGCCGAAGCGCCATTTCAACAATGGGGTTTAGACTTTATAGGGGAAATTAATCCCCATTCCAGTGCTCAACATAAATGGATTCTAACAGCTACGGATTATTTTACTAAGTGGGTGGAAGCCATTCCAACCAAAAGGGTAACAGACTCGGTGGTGATCGACTTCTTGGAAGATAACATCTTGTCAAGATTCGGGTGTCCCCGAAAGATTGTTACCGACAATGCCCAGGCCTTCAAGTCCATGGCTATGATCAGCTTCTGTCAAAAGTACAATATCGTTCTCAGCCATTCCACTGCTTATTACCCCCAGGGAAACGGGCTGGCCAAATCATCTAACAAGAGCCTGGTAAACGTAATCAAAAAAGTACTGGATGAAAACAAAAGGTCCTGGCATGTGCATTTGAAGTACGCGTTGTGGGCAAACCGCATCAGCACTAAAAGGTCTATCGGCATTTCGTCGTTTCAAATGGTCTATGGGACCGAGGCGGTTCTGCCTATAAACTTAGCGTTGCCAGTGATGAAATTATGGCAGGATCAGAATGAAGAACCCAATCATGTAACCAGGAGAATTAACCAGTTGATCGAGGTTCAACAGCATAGGGTGGAGGTTGATGAGAAAATGCAGAAGTACCAGGACGATATGAAAGCATTGTTCGACCTCAAAGCAAAGGACAGAGAATTCCTCCCAGGTGACTTAGTGTTAAGATGGGATAAGAGAAGGGAAGAAGCTGCGAAGCATGGCAAATTTGATCACCTTTGGTATGGACCATTCAGGGTCTCGGCTCCAGAAGGAAAAAATTCCTTTCTTCTGGAAAATATTGATGGAGAAGTCCTCAGCGCCCCTGTCAATGGGCGGTATCTAAAGCACTACATGACGTAACAGTCGTAAAAAAAATTAAAAAAAAAAAAAAAAAAATTGTACATAAATAAATTTCATTATGAGTGTTTTGTACATACTTATATTTTCGTTCAAACATTTACTTCTAATTTTTGGTTTTTGTTCCTAAACTCTCAACACATTTCCAATCAGATTTGTATTTGTTTTTTACAGGATTCCAGCTGCAGACGAAACTAGCAGAAAAAATAATGTGCAGGTCGGTGTTGGAAATAGAACGACATAAAATAGGTGATACATAAGATAATTCATAGTCCACAAAGAAAGTGAAAAGAAAAGATAGAGGTGAGCTTTCTCAATACACAAGTCATGAAAGGTTGTTTAAGCAAACTAAGGTAACATTTTTCAAATTGCAATATAAAAGGTTAGATAATAGGATTATTCTTGGCTTCATCATCCTCAAATAAAATAATTTGAATGAATACATTAAACCTAAAAATAGTCAGTCGTAATATATGTTCCTAAATATCTTCGAAAATCAGTCTCGAACTGTTATGACCTTTTGTATATTAAGCCATTGAATTGTTGCCTTGTTTTCTGTCTATCTCCGGGCCTAACTTTTAGCAAGTCACTATCTTCCCGAGTCCTTGCGAAGGGGTAAAAGTTTTTCGTTTTAAACCTCGGGGATTTCGAAATAGATTTTAATAAGAAAGCTAGTCTTCACAACTACTTGATCTTCTGCTAGGCGAAGGAACATTTAGAGCGATCTTAACTTTCCTAGGTTTTTCAACAGCGTCGAAAAAATCAAAGCTTGCTTGAACAGGATGTCCTTTAAAATTTTATTATTTTCCACTGTCTCCCTAAGAACGAAGGTGTTGTGAAGGTCAAAGGAAGATTGATACCGAGTAATCAAAATAAGTTGACAGACCTCTGATACAAAATATTACATAGATATCAGCCTTGACACAAACTGATTGCCCCCATCTTCGTGCTTTAAAAATAAATTATAAGACAGGTGGTGAAAGGAAATTCAGAAATGATTGCCCCCACCTAGTCCATGAAGATGATGAAAGGAAATTCAGAAATGATTGCCCTCGTCTCAGCGTTTAAACGCATAAATTTTTCTGAAGTGGTGAAAGGAAATTCAGTGAAAGGGGCCAGACAACTTCACCGGGGTACTGAACAGGCTCACTAGTAGTGAAGCAATGTCTGAGATATCTGTAAGGCTATTATACATGAATATCACTCTACTCTGGTAACCAATGCTTCTAAAAACATGATCAATACTCCAAATTCGGACGGGAATTCCCTATTTTAAAAATATATAATATCATTCTTTTGATGCAAGCTGAGAATCACAAGATCTGTTGAATATCCTAGGGTCGTTTCGACTGTCTTAAAGCGTCCCCAAAGTTAGTAGTGGGAAAGGGAAAGTTGTGAAAGTGACTTCAACCATGTTTGGAAAGAGTATCTGAGTTCAAAAAAACTTCTCGAAGTTCAAAACGAAGTTTTCCCTCCCTTCTATCTTTTTCTTTGAATTTTTCTGTTGATTTTAGCTTATGAGTCCATTTACCCAATATTGGCACCTGGTCTACTGTTCTTCCCGCCTCACAGGAAGGCGGGATCCCTAGTTGGAGCCTATGTTGGAGCTGCCCTTATTTTATTTTTACCTTGCACAATGTTCAATTTTTGATATTTGAAATCTAAAGTTGATTTTCTTTTTCCTTCCGAGATCTTAAAACTCTGAAATCTTGTTGCCTGGACAGCAATGCTTTTTCCACTTTCAAAACAAATCCATTTCTGCAAGTATGTTCGCGCTTGTTGTTTTATTTCGAGATATCGCAAGTTGGATACTTTAATCTTTGAGTTCACAAGTCCCGAGTCGCGAAACTGCGAACTCGTTTTTAATTTTTGCCCAAGACATTAACTAGGGTAAAACTTTAACTCATGAGTAGACGTTGTCAAGAGTTCGTGCCTCGGCATTTGTCAAACCCAAGTTTTTGTTTTACAGCCCCGAGAGCCGAGTACACTAGCTACTTTTGGGCTAACCCTGGTAAAAGACTAACCATGGTTTAAATTTGTTCTCGGCGCTTCGCCACTCGGTACTTTCTTTCATAAAGTTAAGGCGTCTAAAACCCCGACTCACGAGGTTGCGACGTAATTATAGCAAGATTAATTAGTAGCCTAATCTAAGATTTTCTTCCCATAATTTGAGCCTTAATTATCGCCATATCGCGGTTTCGCGACTCGGCATACCATTCTCCCAAAAATATGTCTTCGAAGTTCCGAGTCACGATATGGTGAATAAATTAATTATATAATTAATGAGGCTCCAAATCACGATTACTGTTCATTAAGCTAAAATCGGCACTCGCAGTCTTTCGAGTTGAAAACTCGAAATTTTTAAAGAAAATCCACGATGAAGCGAACAGCGAGAAAGTAATGAACGTTACTAAGTTTTGAAAATTTAAAATAAAACAAGATATGTCTCGCACATCGAGGTTTGCACATTTCACGAGGTAGCTACTTTCTCTCCATACCCCGACTTCCTGTCAAACCGCCAAACATTGATGACATTAATGAAAAATTAGGGTGAATCCACGAATAAATAAGATCGGATTTTATGCAATAAATTTGTTTCTAATTGCGATTTGACAGACTTATTTCGAAGAGTACAGAATTTTCAAATATATACAGAAGTCTCATTTTATTATAATGAAAACATTTTTCATAAGCACGTAGAGCTCGTCATTTTCTGAGTGAACTAATTTCTGCATGTATACACAGGTCTATCGCAGAAGAGCGAAAATGCAAGCTTCAGCTATGGCTCCACGGAAAGATGCAAAGGCGAATGTCGAGATTGCAGCGCAGGGATCAGACAATGTCGCCGATACTTCACCCCGGAGTGGCGGCTCAGTCCCTAGATGGTCGTTTGTTTCAGATATTCTGCAATCTGAGTTGGTGAATTATTCAGACTCCAACGACAATGATAACGAAAAGGACGACCTGAACACTAAATACAAGATAGTTGTTCAATCTGGAATGCACCGAGTTGCAACCAAACCACGGTTGCTCCCATATTATGACATGATCCGATGGGCGTTGGATCACATAGACCTACCCACCAGAACTATCATAAACGACCAACGGGCCACGGTCGGGACTTTTAGACCAAAGCATATCCAAATCATGTATAAGCTCCCAACAACATATGAATACACATATGATGTTGAATTCCTGGAGGGATTCAAAGAAAAGGAGTGCACTCAATATGACAAAACCATGCCCGGTTTGATAAAAGATTGGGTTTCACGCTCCGTGAAATTCAGAGCAAATGACCAAGGCGTTTATTCAATCGCTTTGCTGGAGCCAAAGTATATGTATGTGGCAATGATGACATGTCGACTATTTGGAAAGGAGGATACATCGCATTTCTACATTGCGTGGGTACCTCTCATATTTCAGGTAGCAGAAGGTTGCTCATTTAATTGGGCAAAGATACTCTTGGACAGTTTGTTCAACCGGGTCACAGAGTATCGGGAGCAGAAGGCAAGTGGGAGACCATCCTCTTTTTTCATGTCCGCATACATTATGGACGCGGTATGTTCTATGACACCATTCCCTTTGATGAACTGGGCTTGGAATCCACTCCAAGAAAAGGTTGTGCATGAGTATCATGACAAACTGTGGGAGAATAAAGCGAACAAATTCATTTACGAAATTTTCAACTGGGTGATGGTGCCCCTGCACATCGTCGTTTTTGGTCATTCACCACCTCGCATCTCGGACAGCATTGCTACAAATCTGAGTGGTATCGCGGACTGGTACGTAGAAGCAGAGTTTTCCTACTTCAGAGTGTTCAGAGCTGCTGTTCCCCCGCTTGTGCTACCACTGTTCATCCTCGACAAGCTGGCATGTCACGAGATCGCCTGACAAACAGTGATTGGCGGGGTGAGTAAAGAGCTCAAAGCATCTTCGAAGAAGGTATGGACGTTTTTCCCCATTCGGCTAAATTCTTATTATTTATTGGATTTCAGGCATGCCAAAGCTGAGGCTGCAGCCCTGGAGGACCTGAGTTTGGTCTCCATTGAGTATAAAAAACATGACCCTCAGAAAATTGTAAGCAATCATTTAGCTAATTGTGGTCTGAAGAGGTTTGAACACGAGTGTTCACCCTCGAATGATATTTTCTGAGGGGCGAGATCTTATGGGGAAGTGCTAGTTTGGATCCGATCTTTAGCACCCAAAGATATGGCCTCTGTATTAAAATTTCAGGAAAACAGATGAAGTTGTCTTCCTGCTATGTTGTGAGGAGGGAGCCCGGGCGTTTCTGGGACGGAACCGAAGAATGATGAAGGCACCAAAGAAGCAACTTCTGGTTCAGGAAAAAGCCATAACAAGGGAGATCAAACGAATAAACCCGAAGCAGACACACAGAATCCATACCTACCAGAAACCCAGAATCCAGAAACTGAGACGAAGACCTCTGATCCTCCGAAGAAGCAGGACTCAGTCATCACACCAGGAAAGGCAGCGAAGTAGATCGGGGAACCCATCACTTCTATCACTCCCTTGCAATCAACTCAAGGAAATATAGAAGAAGGATGGATTTTCAGTGAGGAACTAAGGCATATCAGAACAGAAGAACTTCCTCCAAATGAGTTCTTCTTTGACAAAAAGAGAAAAGCAGTGGTAAAAAGAGAGTTCTACCAGGATAAAGGATTGACTGCTAAAAAATTCAAAGTTATGACCAATGGAAAGAACAAAAAGAATGAGGAATTCGCCACGGAAATCGCAGGGATGCTAGGAGCGTATGCATCGGCGAATCAATTCTCGGTCGGGATGTTAAAAAGTCAGCTCAAAAGAAAGAATTGCCTGATCAAGACTCTCGAAGCCAGAGTAGCTTCGGCCACAGAAAGCGCTAAAGGCCAGGTGAGTGGGGAAATAGAACTGGCACGACTAGCTGATAAAAAGGAAATAGAAGTGCTAAAAGCCAAGTTGGAACAAGCACATTCAGTGATCCGAGACGGTCGGGTGCAGGCTGGTCAGCAGAGGACTATGATTACAGAGCTGCAAGCTCAGGTGGAGATTGCTGAAAGTAAGGTGATCGATGTCGAGGGGTTTAAATCCCGAGCAACCCAGATTCGAAGCAAGATCTCTTCTGCACAGCAGAGTTTACTCGCCAAAGTAGGAACAATCTGAGAGGATTGTCTGTTGATGCATCGGATTTCTGAGAACCTGACTGTCAGAGAAAGGAATGCAGAAGTAGCTCGGGTCGCCTTTCAGGAGGCGGTGATAACCACAAACAACATATTTTCAGCATTTCCTCCCGGACTTACCATCTCAGAACAAACTAGAGGTAACATTATGTTGAAGGATTGGGAGCATAATATTGACCTAAGCAAGGAACAGGCCCAAAAAGTAACCAATTCATTAGAAGAAGCCTTCAATGCTATAGATGGTGAGTTGTTGGGTATAGACAGTGGAGTTGATGTAGAAACATTAATGCAAATGAATATAGAACAGATCTCACTTGATCTGAAAGAAAAGGATGAGAGAGATTCAGCCGACATCTCTCAAATGAATACGGTGGACATGGTTCAAGTTGACAAACACTTGGTTCAGCCCAGCGCGCAACTAAATGCTCTTGATATAATTGATGCACAAATGGGGGACAAGATACAGCATTTGGCCCGAGAATGTTATTTCGTCGAGGCCAGCTGTCAAGCTAAACCTTCACAGCTCGTATCTCAACTCGTGGAAAGGTGTATCACCTGCATCGAGGCCGCGCAAAGACAAGCACCTAGCACTAATTGAAAATAGAGTAGGATAAAGGGAGCAGTTGCGCTCCTATCGGTTGTAACCGATTTTTTGAAACCGTTAAGAGTCTAACTGATCTGTAAAATTGTATAAATATAGTAGAGAAAGAAATAGAAAGGGTTGGACCTTTTTGGTATTGATTGTAATAGAGTTTTTTGCATTCGAGAAGTTAATATAAGCAAAATCTGAAGATTCTCGATTCCGTCACGACTGTGTTACAAGTTTGTTTCTTTATGTTTCATGTTTCATTTCATTTCACTTTTCATAATTGATGTGTATCGCTATACTTTAGTACGACCACTACTATAGCGAAGGGATTTCATCTTTCTGTAATTGGTTATTGTCTTTTCTCTGCACCAGCTATCAGCGGGTGTAAGACCAATTTTCATTTACAGAATTATATATTTATTTACACTATGTCAATTATTTCTATACTAATTTCTTCTTCTGTTTATGTGTGAGTTTTCTCTTTAACAGGAACCTTGCGTTATCTACAGCTAAATGTCTTTCTCTCACCCCACATATTTTTATTAAAAATAATACAGTTACGGGAAAGAGCCTTCAGTTTTCATTCCTATTTTGTTCTTAAAGTAAAAATTTCTCTTTATTTCGACCAAATCGAAACAGCGTTGAACTCTCTCTTTAAATCATTTCCTACAATTATTGTTCCTCAATGACTGTACCTGCAGCAACACAACCTATTATTGAACCCGGACTATCTAATCAAACACATATTGCTTTAAATATTTTTGATACAATCCTTAAAACTACTAACACCCGAGAGGAACTTGAACGTTCATGGGCAGCCATTGAACAAGATATTACTACTCAAGAACAGTTGGAAGCTAGACAACGAGAATGTAGAAATCCTCATTAGTTTCCTATACCGAAGGTTAGCGTAATCCTTTTATCAATCTGTAACATAATTTCGGATGCCTTGACACTGTACTTTTAAGCCTTAAGTACAGACTCAGGAACAACATGTGGAACGTCACATAATTCATCACTGTTAGAGAGTTATGGCCATGAGAAGTTGGAGACCCCAGGTTTGGGTAATGGACCCAGGTTTGTTTGATGGGTAACAGTATGATTTATGATATATTTTCAGATAATACTATTATATATGGATAGTACATGTCATGTCATTTCTGGTGGTATGTAGAACGTCACATAACTCCTCACGGTTTGAGAGTTATGGCCTTACGAAGTTGGAGGACCCTCATATGTCATCTAG
>ML781344.1:415546-442948 GCA_009831015.1 Picea engelmannii | reverse complement strand
GAAGAAGCCAGCAAGGATGAATTTTGGAATAAGGCCATGGATGAAGAATTGGATCAAATAGAGAAAAATGACACTTGGGAATTGGTTCCAAGACCAAAGAATAAGAATGTGATCGGCACAAAATGAGTTTTTAGGAATAAATTGAATGAAGATGGGCAGGTTACAAGGAACAAAGCTAGATTGGTATGTAAAGGATATGCATAGATTGAAGGAATCGACTTTGAAGAGACATTTGCCCCAGTTGCCAGAATGGAAGCAATCTATTTTCTTTTAGCTTATGCATGCTCCAAAAATGTTAAAGTATATCATATGGACATAAAATCAACTTTTCTGAATGGGGAACTTGAAGAAGAAGTCTACATTGAAAAACCAAAAGGATTTCAGTTGTCAGAGAACACAGACTATGTGTGTAAATTAAAGAAGGCCTTGTATGGTCTAAAATAGGCTACTAGAGCATGGTACTCCAGACTGGATAAGTATCTGCAACAGGCAGGGTTCAGAAAAGAAAGTGCAAACAGCAACCTCTATATCAAGGTAAGTCAACGTAATATTTTATTAATTGAAGTTTATGTTGATGATATTATTTTTGGTAGTGATGATGACAGGTTAAGCTAGAAATTTGCAAAAGACATGCAGAATGAATTTGAAATGTCATTACTTGGAGAACTATCCTTCTTTCTGGGACTTGAGATACGTCAAAGAAACCAAGGAATTTTTATTTCTCAAACCAAGTATATCAAAGAAATGCTAAATAGGTTCGGAATGGAAGATTGCAAACCAGTTATCACTCCCATGCAAACCAGTTGCAAGTTGAGAAAAGATGATGATTCAAAGTCTACAGATCAGAGGAAATATAGGTCAATGATTGGCAGCCTACTATATGTGACAGCATCCAGACCAGATGTAATGCAGGCAGTTGGATAGGTGGCATGATTTCAAGAAGCACCAAAGGAATCATGTGTATTAGCAGTAAAGAGGATCTTCAGATATCTCAAAGGAATAGAAGAGTTTGGATTATGGTATCCAAAAGGAAAAGATCTATCACTAATTGCCTACACAGATGCAGATTGGGCAGGTTGTATTGATGACTGACAAAGCACTAGTGGAGTAGCGTTCTAATTAGGTGAGTGTTTGGTATCATGGCTATGCAAGAAACAATCATTGGTATATCTATCTACAATCGAGGCAGAGTATATTGCAGCAGCAACATGTTGTACACAGGTTCTTTGGATGAAACAAACTTTGACAGATATACAGGTTGAGTATGATGAGCCCATTACAATATATTGTGATAATACAAGTGCCATCAATATCTCAAAAAACCCAGTGATGCACTCCAAGACGAAGCACATTCCAATCAAGTATCACTTTCTACGAGAAAAGGTTGCAGAAAAGAACATCAGATTTGAGTATGTGGACACAAAAGAACAAGTGGCAGACATCTTTACAAAACCACTTCCACGGGAAGCCTTTGACTATCTTCGCCAAAGACTTGGAGTTATTTATACTCCAAAAATGAATGTTTTTTTAATGCTTTTCTTATATGTTTTAGATGTACACGAGGAAGCACCATAAGAGGACAGTCTGTCAGGGGGAGCAGCCCTGGATGGAAATATACATTTGCCATTGATGACAAAGCAGGGGAGATTTATCAAATGTAGAGGACAGAGGTATGGTTCTAGGAGGAGTAGATTTATCAAATGCAGAGGATAGAGGCATGGTTCCAGGGGGAGCATGAGTGATATGATTTCAGTGTTGCATCAGAGTGTTGCCATCAATGCCAAAGGGGGAGATTGTTGATTAAGGTTGGTTTTCATTGATGTCAACCCTTGAAGAAAGACCTATCACATAAAGGTTTGAATAATGGACCCAATATTGTTTGAGGTAAATATGACTCATTATTGTTTTGTCATTGTTGATAAGTAAATATGGATGAACTCCAAAGTGGTCCCCTTATGGTGAAAGCCCTCACGGGAAGACGCTTTGTGGAGTAAGAGAACCCATGCTTAATTGTGGAATAATGAGATGAAGGAAAGTGAATTTTTCAAGGAAAATATCATATATTGATAGTTCTTGTCATGTCATTTCCCGTGGTATGTGGAACGTCACATAATTCCTCACGGTTAGAGAGTTATGGCCATTATAAGTTGGAGACCCCAGGTTTGGATAATGGACCCAAGTTTGTTTGATGGGTAACAGTATGAGTTATGATATATTTTCAGATAATATTATTTTATATGGATAGTACATGTCATGCCATTTCTGGTACTATGTAGAACGTCACATAACTCCTCACGGTTTGAGAGTTATAGCCTTACGAAGTTGGAGGACCCTCATATGTCATCTAGAAGCCCAAAAGGTCAAAGTAGTCAAAGTGGTTTAAGAAATTTTAAAAAGTAAATAATAAAGTGAAGTGATGAGTGTATTATAATTCAAAGTGAATACAAAATAAATTATTTCAATAATAAATTTAATGGAGAAATTAGAAGTGGACCCAACCCTAAAATAAGGAAAGTGGGCCAAGTTCCCTAGAAGATGTTTTTAAGGAAGCTACTTGGAGAGTATAAATAAGAGGCAAGGCTCTCTCATTAGACTCACACTTGAGAATATTGAATATCTATATGTGTTTGAGGTAACCAAGGATATCTAAACCGTAATTCCTAGTGAAGGTGAAGAAAATAATGCCAAAATGCAAGGAATGATAAACTCTTTTGATGGTGCTTTCTAAGGTATCTTATTTACAGGTCATTTCACCATTTTCGCTATAACTTTTTTTCTATAATGCTTCAGACCATGAAATTTCTATGCAAGTGAGAAAACATATCCAAGTATCTGTGGTAAAAAATTAATCTTGTGGGTTGTTGTATTTTTGGAGTTACACTCCGTGGAAAATAGGGTTTGTGGCCAGTCCTGAAACTAGTCAAAATCAGGTGTTTCGGGTAAAAATGTCATAACTTCTTCATAACAGATCCAAATTCAGTGAGACAAAATGTGTTGGTTAGGAGATAGTCTTTAGTATTTTTTGTAACAATTTCATATCAATTAATGAAACATTTTGTGCGGGGCATGCTCTACAAGGTCGCTCTCTAGAATAAACCAGAATTCAGCAAGGTATGCCATTTTTGCTATAACTCCTTTTCTGAGAGGTTCCAAGTAGTGACACTTGGAGGAATTGCGTAAAACAAATTGAAGAACATTTTTTATTAGTTTCATATATTTATGCATTACAGGTTCAAAGTTATGATTACTTCAAGTTAGGGTTGTTGACTAGTCCAAAACTAGGCATGTGAGACTAAAGAAAAATTTGATGAAAATGCTAGTCTCTTGTTTCTAAAGTTAAGGAAGGTTTGCAAGCATGTGATCATATACACCAGGTCTATTATAGAGCTACAAATCATATTTGGATGATGAAATTGATGAGGGTATTTTGTTGAAGTACATGTTGAGTACATGGTTGAGACAAGTAATTGATGAGTTGGCACATACATGAGGTGTATAGTTGATGATGTTGGTACATCTTGATGAGTCATAGTTGATTAGTAGTTGACACATGATTGTTACATACTTGGTACATGGTTGGATGCATTTGTTTATGGTACAGGTTGATTACAGGTTGGTGCATGGTTGATGCACTTCTTTATGGTACAGGGTGATTACAGGTTGGTGCATGGTTGATGCACTTGTTTATGGTACAAGTTGAATACAGGTTGAGGTACAGGTTGATGCATGGTTGATGCATGGTTTAGATTTATTAGTACAGGTTTACAGTGGTATATCTCACAGTGATAGTGTGACAGTGGTTCCATCATTCTACTTCTACTTCAGGGTGGTAGGACGAGGCAAGGACAGGTGGTTGTAGCCACCTTCCGGTTGTAGTCGAAGAACATTAGGGGTTGTAGCCTCCTTATGGTTGTAGCCAGAGAATTGGGGAGTTGGAGATTCCCTCAAGTTGTAGCCTGAGAAACTTGGGGGTTGGAGCCTCCTTCTAGTTGCAGCTGGAAAACAAAGGAAGTTGGTGCTTCCAATGAATGTAATTCTTCAAGACATATAAGAAAAAGCATTATGTGGTTTTCTCCCGATTTGGGTTTCCATGTAAAACACTGGTGTATTGTGTATGTGTATGATTTTTCATTTGTTCATTTCTTATTTACTCTGCAGTTATTGGATGACAATGCTTCATTGATATAACACTTAGATTATATGGTTAAAAGGGATTAAATTGCTCTATTACTAATTCACCCCCCCCTCTCAGTAATCCAACAGTTCATCCATGCTTATTGAGTTTAGATCTACTCTTTCTTCTAGTGATGATATCTTAGGGTCAAATCTCATAGGAAGAGATCTTAATACCTTTTGAACAATTACATATCCTTTGATTTCTTCTTCCAATCCCATGATTGCATTTATTGTTTCATCGACTCGTAAGAAGTAAACTACAATATTCTCATCGTCCTTCATCTTTAGTTGTTCGAACTGACCTCTGTAAGCTTGAAGCTTTGTTTCTTTGAATTTTGAATCTCCTTCATAAATATTTTGAAGTTTTTCCCAAATCTCTTTAACGGATTTACAATGTGCAACTTTGGTGAATACTGTTTCACCAAGACCATTCAGAAGTGCATTTGTGATATGGAATTATTCTGACTCAGTTTCACTGCTTTTTCATTTGTTGGTGGAACTGTTGGTACTGTGTATCCATCTACAATTGATTGCCAAATTTCAAATCCCTATGCCTGAAGAATATATGTCTTCATCCTTATGCTCCAAAATGCATACTTTTTTCCATCAAACTGTGGTATTCTATTTTTATACAAGTTGTTTCTCTCCATGATCTACCTTTCAATGGTTAAACTGATTTCTGAAGGACCCTGCTCTGATACTAATTGTTGGATTACTAAGAGGGGGGGTGAATCAGTAATAGAGCAATCGAATCCTTTTTAACCATATAATACAAGTGTTATATCAATGTAGCATTATCATACAATAATTGTAGAGTAAATAAGCAATGAACAAATGAACAATTATACACACACACACATCACACCAGTGTTTTACGTGGAAACCCAAAACGGGAGAAAACCACAGAATTTTTTTTCTTATATTTCTTGAATAATTAAATTCATTGGACGCACCAAATTCCTTTGTTTTCCAGTTGCAACTAGAAGGGGGTTCCAACCCCCTAGTTTCTCAGGCTAGAACCTGAAGGAAGCTCCAAATCCCCAATTCTATGGCTACAACCAGAAGGAGGCTACAACCCATTATGTTCTCCAGATACAACTAGAGGGTGGCTACAACCACCTGTCCTTGCCCTGTCCAACTGCCCTGACATAGAAGTAAAATGATGGAACCACTGTCACATTATCACTGTAAGATATACCATTGTACAATTGTATCAACCTGTACCATTGAACTGCAACCAGCCTGTACAACTTCCATGTAATCAATATGTACCTGAACTAAACATGTATGAACAAAATATTATAGGTACGCGACCTGTAGTGCTATAGTCCGCGTATGTATGTGCCCTATCTGTTATGCAACCCATGTATGTATGCGACCAAACTGTTATGCAACCTGTGTATGCCTTCTAAAAACTAGCGTTTTCTTTCTTCTGAAAACTTCTGACCCTGTGTAACTTCTTTCACATAGATCTGTAACCTACCACTACATCCAGACTGTATCTATACCATGTGCATGCATCCTCATACATATCTCTCTCTAGTCATGTGTAAAAAGTGTGTGTAATCATGAATAAGTATAGTAACCCTCACATGATCTAGACTTCAAACCCTTTCTGATATTCAGCTTCTCAATACATCAACCAATACAAGATCTCAACCATATATCACAAAAACCCTTAGCCATATGCCAATAAATACAAGATGTGCCTCAATGAGAAGTATCAATGATAAATATATCAGCACTGTATTTCTGTAGATATGACTTATACAGAAGATCCCATGCAGCCACTATTTTTTCTAGGGAGAATCCTAAAATCTCCATAACCATTTCTCATGCATGCATCAAAATCCAACTATTCATAGAAATAAGACATACATTTTGAACCAATGGATAGATCTGATGTATCTGGGCACTTTAGACCTTCCTGGGAGCTTGATCTCAAAATCTAGAACCTCTGCATCTTCATCTTCTCAAGTTTCCATGGCTTTACCAACATGTACACACCCTAATGCATTGCCATCCTATGTACACCTCAGTATGTACGCACCCTAATACACTGTCAGTCCACGTACGCCTCAGAAAATAGGGTTTTTTAGTATTCGTTGTAATTCTAATAATTTTGCCATCAACCCTTTGTGCTACCTTAGACTTTCACAACTTCATATGTATCAATGAGTACTTGCAATAAGCCTCACACAACAAAAGATATTCAATGTGTTCAAGTGTGATTAAATGAGAGAGATTTGCCTCTTATTTATACTTTCATGTAGCATTACACTTTCCTTATTTTAAGGAGTTCTCCATTTACTTTAATATTTAAACAATTTCTTTTGCAAACATTTTGACTTTTAGGGGCTTCTATATGACTCATGAGGGTCCTCCAACTTCACATGGCCATAACTCTCTAATCGTGAGGAATTATGTAGCGTTCCACATACCATCGAAAATGGCATGACAAACACTATCCATCTAGGATAGTTTCACTGAAAAAATCATTGACCTCCATCTCATTGTTCCACAATTAAGAATGGGTTCTCTAACCATACTTCTAGGATAACTCAATCCGTAAAGCGTCTTCCCGTGAGGGATTTCACCATAAAGGGACCACTTTGGAGTTCATCCATTTGTACTTCTTATCAACCATTACAAGACAATAATGAGTCATATTTACATTAAACAAACTTGGGTCCATTACCCAAACCTTTGTGCTACCAGAATTTGCTACCGGACTTTCTTTAAGGGTTAACATCAATGACAACCAAACTTAATCAGCAATTTCAAAGCCCTAAGCACACCAGTGTGCCCTTATATAAGATGCATGGAATAAAATTTATCCACTTTTTAATACAATATTAGTTTTATTTTTAAAAATAACAAAAACTTATCAGTGGGCTCCCATTTAGGGAGAACCAAGAGTTTCCAATATCAATGCACTATAAAACATACTCTAACCAATGCATTTTTACACCTTGATGTGTTTATATGTAAGAAGCATCGAATAAGGTTTAGATATTTTGTTATAAAATATTAGTTTTTAAATAAACAAATTAATAAAACTAATTAGTGTGCTTAATACATTGCACATGCACCAATGTGTACCAACAAATGGTGCACTGATTATAAAATTTTAAAAACATATTGGTGCACACTAAGCATACGATAGCACCAATGTGTTTTATTATCAAACACAACAAGGTAGGGTAAAATAAAATAAATTTAAAAATTACCATGTTTCAATGCTTCAAACCATACAGGCACTGGTGCTCACCATTCTTATACAACCTCCCCATTGTTGGTGCCACCACGTTGTCAAATTCCTCAATTCATTAGCTTTGTTAATGGATTTGGTTCATTTTCGAATTTTTTAAAAAGTCACCATTTTTTCATTTTTTATCTACATGGAAACCATGCCTCCTCGGCAAAGAATAGACCAGGTAAATTGTTTGTTATATCCTCATTTATATTTTTAGTGGTTGAAGATTTAGATTTTGGCTTTAATTTTTTTCTTTCAATTTTCTAAAAAAAAATATGTGTGAAGTGTTCAAGCCATTTGTCTCGCAGTGGAACATGCGATGAATATTTTTTATTTACAGGACACACCATTAGTAATGTGTCTATTAAAGTAAATCACATCGGTAAAACCAAAAAAAAAAAATACCACTCTATTTCTATGTTATTTATAATATTAGGAGGCATTGTTGGTGATGCTCCTATGTATTATAAGCATGCCATTGAGAGCAATTTTAATTTTAAAAAATTTAAGTACTTGTCAGTGCTCTAGTAAATTTATGGAGGCATTATTCTCGGTGCCTCTATACATACCAAGCACACTATAAAGTCAATTTTAAACTATACATCTTCCCGCACTTACTAGTGGGCTTGGAAATGTACATTGGCATTGTTATTGATGCTCTTGTACATCACAAGCACATTGTTGAAGCCAAAGAATAAATGAAATTGTCGTGCTTTGTCAATGCATTATATAAAACTATGAGGCACCACTAGTGATGCTCCAATGTATTGTAAGTGCACCATTGAGCATATTTTAAAATTTATAAATTCTCTACATTTATCATTGTGCTCAATGTAAAGATGCACCATGATCGGTTCTCACTTACATCATAAGTGTGTCAATAATCAAAAGTAAGAAATTAAATTTTCTCGTCCTGTCAATGAGTTTGAAAATGTATGGACATACCAATGGTGATGTGTTTAAGCATACAAGGCACATTGGCGCAATCTGAGTGCCCTTACAAATATGGCACACTAATCACTAGTAATTGTTAAAAAAAAGGTTATTCACTTTATCGATGCATTAATATTTAAGCATGAGCATTGGTTATGGTGAATTAATAAGAAAATCATACCATTGGTGGGTTTTTTTTATGTTAATAAGGTGCATTGGTGAATTTTTCACTATTTTTTTGCGAAAAAAACAAAAAAAAAAAACAACAATTTTGATGAATATTACAAATGGTAATTTAGTATAAATGTTTTATGTTATAGGTTTGTTTGTGTGTGCACGTGCGTCCACCTAATGAATTTTTTATGTGAATCAACAACGATAATGACAACAATAGGTCAACATGTATGACTACATACATGAGTGGGAGGTCTTAGAGAGGGAGAGCAATATATACCTTCACCCTATTATAGAAAAAACTCATATCATTTTCAAGAATGTCGAGCCCCTCAAGTTTTATGAGGAGATTACATCCCTCGGGGGGAACGTGCGCTTGTTGATGCAATTGATTTGTAGCTAGGATCGTTCTAGGAAATCATTCAGGGTCAATTCCCATCTGTGGTACCAACACATGGAGGAGGATATTTATTTCATTATCGAGTCGTTTAAGAGAGAGGAGGATTTTCCCCAATTATTCAATCATTTGCTTGGAATTGCACAAGAGAATCAGTTGGCATATGCATTGAGATATGTCAGTGCAGCCATCAGTATCCCTAATGGCTTCCAGGTTGTTAGTGGAAAGTTTCATTTACATTAATTTAGTGCAGAGGAGGTTAGGCACCTATCACTTATAGTCAAACTGTCAATTTTCACATAAAAATCTATGTGACTAATTTTATATCTGAAAATTTGCTTCCTAGTGATCTAACAGTAAAACCCTTGTTTTTATCACTAAACAACTTTGCACTGAAATTTTGACTGAAAATATATGCAGCAGAAACACAAAGATCAAAGATGAATCATCAATACACATGAGACACAATTTCAGTTATGTAATATTGTTATCATCAGAAATCTTGAGGGAAAAACTAGCCCTCCTAGCCAATACAATATCACCAAAATCTGAGGACAACCTTGTCCTCCAAAGTCACAAAAACTGAGAACAACCTTGTTCTCCAATAATTATACAAATTAAAAAACCAAACCTCAACAATATTCTGTAAATCTCTTCTACCCACAAATCTATTGTATACCACATGTACAACTTGTTGACGTCACTTGTCAGCCTATATGGATTTGTGACTGCCTAGAAAATCAGATACGTGATTCACCTTATTGGAAACCCATGTACATACATCGTTTTCTCCACTACAACTTGTATATACTCTATACATGATTCGTTTTTCTGCAACCTGCATCTATACGCACTTCATCCTCCTAAAAACCGTGTATAGTACGAAAAATTGGCTCCACACATGCGGCCTTCTTCTCTTCTCTCTTCAAGGATAGATTGGCCACCTTGCAGACTTTACCTTTGTTGAGATCACCAAGCCTCCTAGCACAAGTGTAGAATCACTTTATGCTAACTCCATTATTTCATGTGATGATTATGTCATAATGACTTCTCTCCTATATATACAATCCTTAGGGGTCACCATAGAAGCCCCTCCACAAGTCAACATCAATTAGAATTTCCTTATGGGTGTGAATCCCCAACACATGCCCACAAAGCCCATCATCAAACCCATGAATCCCCCACTCAAATATAAGGGGGTTTTCTCCAAACCAAAAGTGTGATGTGGTGCCCACGATGATTTCCACATGCCCAACACCTAGGGTCATGTGAGAATACATGCCTGAAGCTACAAAAATAAACACTCCCTCTGAGTGAGGAAGGTATTCTCACCACACTCCACTAGTGGGAATGCCTCTTGATGCTACAAAATTAACACTCCCTTTTAGCGAGGGAGGTATCCCAACCTCCAACATCTAGATGCATCATTGTCTCACACAGTAGATATAGCTCTGAATCTACCACCTCATTTGTACTCCAGTAGTCTAGATTGGCTACTGCCTTTTTCATTGTGGCAAATAAGTTTGTGAAATCTATCACAGGAAAAAATCATCCTGTCAAGTCTGTCTGACTGGCTGCATCCTCGGCCACTGGAGTAAAATCAGTCTAACTAGTCGTGTCCTTGGTCACTAGAGAAAAAATTATTTTCCAATATGTGTGACTGGACACATCCTCGGTCATAGAGGAAAAATATGTCTCATTCGTTGCATCCTTAGTCACTCAGGAAAAATCTGTCTGATTGGTTGCATCCTCAATCATTGAGTCAAATCCTGGTGTCCAAGTTGCCTCACTAGCTACTACCTCTATGACAGAAGAAAATCCTGTCTCATGAGTGGACGCCTCCTCTATCACTGTAGCAAATCATGTTGAGTCAATTGAATCCTCTATGGAAGTTACACAACTCTCAGAAGCATCCTGCTCCTACATCTCCTGTCTGGCCTCCTCAACCCATGAAACATGTCTGCCAATCCTGGAAGATGTCTCTCTCCCATCTAAATCTGACATGGAACTCCCTCTGGATGACCATCTCTCCCTCTGAGCCAACTAACTCTCCCTGAGATTGGGATCGCTATGAGACCATATGCTCCTTCGACTCCCTCTGAGTCTACACAACCTCTAGGGTTGTCTACTCCCTGTCCATTGTCCTCTGCACAGCCCTGAGAGGTTGATCCTCCCACTCGAATCATGAGGGATGACTCCCTCTAAAATTTGGCTCCCTCTAAGATGGTAGTGTTGGTGAGGCCACCTGCCTCACTACTCATGGAGCCACCTGCTCCCTCTCCTTTATCTCTCTGCTCTTGCTAGCCATAATACCCATAGGTTGGCCCCTCATCCTATATGGGTTTCCCTCGCTAACTCTAAGAACCACTGTTGATCTGAAGTTATACCATCTAGGCACAAGCAGTACTTGTCCATCTTGAAACAATGCATGATAGCCTCCTCCCGAGTTATGGCATCCACAACACTTTCGACACCCTCAGTATCTCTCCTAAATTAAATCGAAACAATATTGTATCAGATCCTTGTACTAAATGTTTGGCTCCCGTACCAATCTCCACACATAACTATGAGCCAATCTCATGACAGTGTCAAACAACTCTCGTTTCCCTGTCATATGGAAATATGTTATGTTTTCCACCAACCAAGTCTCCCTATAAAGATTGTACCTGAAAGGCCAAATACCAACAAGATCTCCCTCTAGAACCTATTAGCAATGTCATCAAGCTTTGTTGTTGATGCCTACTACCTTCTTCCTCTTCCACTCCGAAGTGGACACTGTGAAGAATAGTGGCCAAATTCATGACACTCAAAGCATCTGATCTTGCTAAGATCTTTCTTATGTCTCAGCTCAAGGGATGCTTCTCTTTCGGAAGAAGCTCTTCTTCCTGGCGTACCTCTTCTATCTGGAGAACTTATTTTTTCCCTCCTAGTGCGGGCTGCAAGATCCGGGTTCTCATCACTATTACTCTTCACCATACCATCCATATTCTCCATGGACACCAATTGGAACTCCTCATGGATGCAATCAGTCCATATCTTATCAAAGTGGCCAATGTCTCTTGTGCACATATCCCCTGCATGAATTCTTTCGAAAACCTAGGAAGACCTCTCAAGGCCACATTCACCAACTCAACATATTGCACTATCTCACCAATGGTTGCAAGCTGATCTTGGATCTTAATAATCTTCATAATATAGTTAACCACTATGTCTCCACTGGTCATCCAAATAAGCTGCAATTGGTTCTTTAAGTGTAGCATCCTCCATGTATTCTTGTTTTGGTAGAGACCTACCAATGTATCACACATATTCTTGGCAGTAGTCTTCTCAGCAATGTGGGGGGTCAAGTGATCCTTCACATATTCTACCAATACACGTTTTGCCTTGACTTCTTTCTTCTTGTGTGTTGTCAACTCCTATGGATTGGTAGGATCTATAGCCACACTCTCAACATACTCCTTGAGGTTAGTTTCTTCCAACAAGAGGAGAACTCTTGTATTCCAAGCCTGGAAGTCGGTTCCCCCCTCCAACCTGTCCTCGAGCTTTAATGTGCTCACCATATTGACCTGTCTGGAACAAGAACAAGACTAGAACAAGAACAACACTCTTCCAGTATTGTAGCCAAAATTACGTCTCAAGATGGTCCTCTCCTCTTCAAATCCCAAGTTCTGATACCATGTCAATTTTCACATGAAACTCTATGTGACTAATTTTAGATCTGAAAATTGCTTCCTAGTGATCTAACGGTGAAACCCTAGTTGTTATCACTGAACAACTTTACACTGAAATTTTGACTGAAAATATATGTAGCGGAAACACAAAAATCAAAGATTAATCATCAATACACATAAGACACAATTTCAGTTATGTAATCTTGTTATCATCAGAAATCTTGAGGGTAAAACCATCCCTCCCAGCCAATACAATATCACCAAAATATGTGGACAATCTTGTCCTTCAAATTCACCAAAATTGAGAACAACCTTGTTCTCCAATAATTATACAAATCAAAAAACCAAACCTCAACAATATTCTGGAAATCTCTTATGCCCACGAATCTGTTATAGACCACCTGTATGACCTACTGACATCACCTGTCAGCCTGTACATATTTGTACCTTCCCATAAAATAAGATACGTGATTCACCTTATTGGCAACATGTGTACATAAGTTGTTTTCTCCACTACAACTCGTGTATACTCTATACGTGATTCATCCTTCTACAACCTGTGTATATATGTGCTTCATCCTCCTACAACCCACGTATAGTATGAAACAATTCGCTCCATACTTGCAACCTTCTTCACTTCTCTCTTCAGGGCCAGATTCGCCACCTTGCAGAATTTCCCTTTGTTGTGATCACAGAGCCTCCTAGCACAAGTGTAGACTCACTTTATTCTAAATCCATCATTTCATGTGATGATTATGTCACAATGACTTATCTCCTATATATGCAATCCTTAGGGGTCACCATAGAAGCCCCTCCACAATTCAACATAAAATTAGGATTTCCTTATGGGTGTGAAGCCCCAACACAAGCCCAAAAATCCCATCATCAAACCCATGAAGCCCCCACTCAAATCCATAGGGGTTTTCTCCAAATCGAAATTGTGATGTGGTGCCCGAGACAATTTCCACATGCCCTACACCTAGTTTCATGTGATAATACATGCCCGAAGCTACAAAAATCAACACAAACATTGGCACACTATACCTTTTATGGATGATGCATTAGTTTCTTTCTAATGCACCATGTAGACAGTTTAATTCAAAGGCCCGTGTTTATCAGGTGGTCTGTCATTTTCTAATGATAGTTTTGTTTTGTTCTAGGTCATTGATGTGTTCTATATTTGAAGGGAGGATTGTCTTCCCATTTGCTTCAATGTTATTTACTTCATTTTTTGAGAGGTTTATGATCACTCAACCAACATTCAATCACCTATCTCCTAATTCAATGATTGATGTGCATATGTGGATGTGGGGGTAGATGTTTCCTAGGAGGGGCTCGTTGGAGTGGCCATATAGATCGATGAGTCTAGAGGTATTATATTTGGTAACCAATAAGGATGATCATGTCCTCGATATTGTACAACAATCACTCATAGGATAGGACTGGAAAGGATTTCCAAACATCCTATTTACTCAAGCTAAGCCACCAAATGCAAGAGGTAATATTATAATTATATTTTGATAAATTTAGTTGCATATTTTTTTGTTTTATTTAATGCACATGTAATTGATTATAAGATTTAATGTAAATTGTCTTATTATTTTTGTGTACTATTTTTCACATGTTGGCATGTATGTTGGAGAGGCACCTCCCCAACATGATAAGGATATGGATAAGGAAAATTAGTCATCATAAATTAAGAGACTTGGCATGCCACGCATGCCAAATCCCAAATTTGATCAGTAAGTGACGAATTAGATATGTGCATTGATACTCACCATAGAGTGATCCATGTACAATCTCGAGAGATCATGTAGTAGCATGATCTTCCAGCGGCCATATGGGTGAGCCTTCCATGTGATATGGTTTTATTCATGCATCATGTTTTCAGTGCCCTCTACCTACTTGAGAGGTAGAGGGTTGGTCAAGATTCTTCTTCGGATTTTGTCTACTAAGGATGCTACTCTTACACCTCCTCCTCCTCCACCTACACCATATCCTCCTCCAATAGCACATAGACCACCATCTCCTCCTTTGTGTAACACCTTGATTCCCCCATTTTGTAAATATAACTATATTTTCCAAGGCAATATGGAAAACTCAATATGTGTGAATGTTTGATTTGATGGACCTTTGCATAAAAGGTCAATGAAGGTAAATTATGTTATTTAATAGAAAATGGATAAGTGTCGCATGACTGATGGAAGGGGGGTGTACTAAGAGAGACCATGAATGCCATCAAAGATATGGTGAAGGGGACCGGGAATGGTTGCATTAACCTCCACCAAACCAATACCTTACTGGATTTAATTGCTCAGGATCAAAACAGTTCTCTGACCTAGAAATGAATTACAGTCATGCTGGTAAGTGGGAAGACCTCCTCAAGAGTTAATGAGGGGATAGAGTAGAGCACCCCATCTATAAGGCTTTCAGACCTAACCATAGACTGAGAATTTTAGCCACACGCAATCTTGTTGAGGAAGGCAAGAAAGGAAGGGTGTGGTGGGTAGAGGGAGACCTGCGAAGAGTGAAAAGACGAGAGGCTAAGCTCTCGGGTTCAAGGAAGAACTAAGAAATGAGCATTCTAGTCGCAAGGAAATGGCTAGCAGGGTTATGATACAATATGATAAACAAGGCTATCCCTCCCTGCTTGGTATCGTGTAAATTGTTGCCAAGATCCTGCGGGAGGAGGAGAGTAACCTTCATCCCTACTGTTGTTGAGCTGGAAGAAAGGATTTTATTGGAGACCATTGTGGTCTAGCTCGAGGGTGGCTAGTGGTAAATATGTTAGGAGTGACTGAGCCTATGGTTGGGTGGAAACGGGCACCCCTTTTAGCAGTCACTTCACGTTATATGGTTATGATAAGTATTTTCCTTGTTTTATGTATTGAACTGGAATAATGGATGAATGCATGAGTTTGTGTATATATGTGTATTTATAAATGGTTTATGCGTGTAATGGTCAAGATATGTGTATGCATTCATCTCCTTGTGAACTTATTCTTTTGACTGATAGTCTGTATGCCCAAGCTTAGTCTCTGAGGATCCTTAGGATGTAAGCTTGTAAGACAGTCGAGATAGAGACATCGTGTCGACCTGAACCTGTTCGTATGAAGAGGATACCTCTTTCAGACTCCTTGTCATGTGATCGGGTTTTCAATGTAATGTTCCTTCCTTGGCTAGTCTAGGAAACGTTGCTAATGTGTGTGTAGGATTAATCGTTTACAGCATATAAATGATCATACAAATAACAAATGTGACAAAGGACTACAAAGTTTATATTATGATATCTCTGTAGATTACAAAATGGTTAAATGTGGCTGAATACACTAACAATACTCGACTAGATCAACAGACAAAGGATCTTATCTGGAATACAAATAAGAAACTAAAAGATAACACCCGAAATATGGGAGCATTGCGGAATCAATGGATGTGCTGGGACTATGGCAGCTCTGATGGTAACTTCTGTAAGTCTAGAAAGTTCTCCCTGGAAGTTGTACTTCTCATAATGGCATGGAAACTATCCCAAATGATGTGCCCTGCTCTAGTCCTCAGTACTAGTAACTTTCGGACCCTTCTACTGGTGAGTTTGGACCCCGAATGGATCCCCCTGGGGGAATGCACCCCTCTTTCTCTAGAAAAATGCCTCCTAGTGATTCCATCGTCGGAATCGGATGAGATGTGTTTCAAAATGACCACCTTGGTCTACTGGGAAATGGGTCGAAAGGGTTTCTCTGAATATGGCTTGATGCTCGCTCTGGAACCCCAAAGGTATCCGCCAAAAGTGTCGCATGTCCAAGTCTAGAAAATGTGCCCCAGTTTATTCCTCCGTCGGAATCTGATGATGAACCAGGAAAAAGATGCACCTTGCCTTCCTCTCAAATGGGTCGGAGGGAAATCTCGAAATTCTCCCTGGATGGGATAAGTTGACTAAAAACCCTTTCAAAAGTTGTGCCCTTGCTGCTGAACACTATGTAATTGTTGTTGAAGAAGGATGGAAGACCTGAATGATCTTCCTAGTGACTAGGGTGTGTCTCTCAACACTGAAATCAGCCACCGGTGTCATCCTCCTGGAATCCACTGAACTATCTCTCCTGAGATGTGTATCTTCTCCTCAATGACAAGTCATAATCTACATAATGATGAATTAGGTCACTAACCCTTCCTTTATAGCTTTCCAAAACCCTAAATCATGTTGAAATCTTAATTTATTGTTGAATTCCAAAACCCTAAATCATTGTTGAAACCCTAATTTACTGTTGACTTCTATTTTTAGCTCATAATGACTTAAAAGTGCTTTTAACCCTTTTTAGTTCAATGTCACTTTCTGAATATAACACCTATGATTGGAGTTGTTATCACTCCAAGAAACTCTTTGGGGTTGTAGGCCAAAGATGCTTGGTAACTTAAGAATATGGTAAATTTGGTATGCTTGGAACAATGGGATAACTCAATAGCTAATGAAAAGGACCACTTCATGCATTCGAATGAGACAGTGCTTTTAGAACTCAATGATCAGACAACAAAGTTTGAATAGGGGATGAAGAATACTAGTCTAGATAACCAAATACAACAATGTATAGGGTCATACAAGATAGCAAGAAAACCTTTAGTTCAAGTTCATGAGCTTAATAAGAATATAATAGTTCTTAGAAGTTGAGCTAAACTGAAATAAAGTACAGAATGATGAAAATATGAGAAAATATGTCATTGAAAACAAAAGAGGATTGTGATTCTATTATCAATAAAGAGTCTAGTACAATAGCCAAAAAAATTATCCCAGATTGCCCTTGATCTCTTAGAAAAGATAGGCATTTATAGCCTTTTACAATCAGTTTTTAGATCTTGAAAACTTGGATCTGTATGTCTAAATATAGAAAATAAAACTAACTAAATACAATTGATAATCAAAGACTAGTTCCTAGGACTCGAACTATTTTTTGTTGATCTTTGACATCTATTATTCATTACTTTTAGGACTCTGTTGTGTCGTGGGGGGTAAAGACACCTGTCTTCTGTAGCTGGAATCTTTCAATAACCATAACCAACAAAATTTAGTTGACCAATTCCCAAAATCTCCACGAATATTTGATGCTGAGTGTTTCTTGATTTGGTGGTTAATCATTCGATGCTCCCATACCTTTTCAAATATTCCAAAATCTCTTTGCTCCAGCTTATCTTTCCAAAAATTTATTTCTGTAGTTTCACCAGCTAATTCACCTTACGATCTGCTAGTTAGTTGGTTAAAGCTCTACTTTTCATCAACTAATTGGTTATAATTCCACCTTCTGCGCTGGTGAAATCTCTGTTTTGGTCAAAAAGGAAACCTTTCATGATCAAATCTGTTGTTTCATCATAAACTCGGTATTCTTTAGATTTCTCTCCCATTGTGAATTTATAGTGACCTGGGCCAGCACCTGTAAATATGGATGTGGATTAATCTTCTTTGAGTTTTATCCACCATCTGGACTATGAGTCGTTGCTTCAAAAACTGAATATAAGATCAATGTTGACCAAATTTTCCACCTATAAGAAAATCCCCCAGTTTGAAAGTATGTGCAACCTATCATTCTTGAGCCACTACCAGATCTGCGAACAATATATCTACTAGAACTTGCCAAACAGAATGAACTCGAGGACAACAAAAATATGTTTCCTTCAATGCAGGAAGAAAAGAAGTATATGCTCTGAGGTCACTTAGATTGCATGCATGTGATAGCATTTCTCATCTCTGAAAGGATTTTGTCATGAAATTCAAAGCTAACAATAATGCATATGGATTTCCATTCTCAGGAACCTTCTGTAGTTAATGAAAGCACACTTCCACCCTCCAAATCCCACACATGAACAGTACAACCCATACTGCCTGATACCCATACTTTTGTACTCTGTGATCCTTTGGAGTAACCACCATATTATGTGTTGCCAGACAGAGTATAGGACCTGTGTGGCATGTAAAAGATTGCAAAGCCACATTTACACCAATTTTTTGTTGTAATCCATCTTCTTTCGATACTTCTCTTTCAGCTGTTTGTTTACATTTTCCTCAACGAGCTTCAGTTATGGACAGATAGAGAGGCATATAGCCAATAAAACAGTCATCTGTTCATTTGTCTTCAGGATTTGATCAAACTGTGGAGATTTTTGATGGAATTGTTTAGTTTTTACTATATACAACAGAACTTGATTGAAGGCTCGTATTGCTTTAACATACACCCTCAACATAAGGTTGGAAAATCCATAATAATAAATAGTTGTGATATGGCTTTCAATCATAGAATTGTAGACACCTGTCTGGTTAACATATATGGGTGCCAAGCAATTGAGTCCACTATAGTAATCTCCAAGAAGGCAGTGCACATGAGGTAGACCAATAATACCAAATAGCCCAGCATCTTCAGAACATTGCTTCTGCAGAGACTAAATTCTAGAACAATTTAGATCTCTATATCTTCGCATTCCCAGCTGTATATATCATTGGCATAAATGTCCACAACAGCGTTGATAAACTACCAAATCTATTCTACAAACCCTTTGAACTCTTATCCTCATCTGCCTCTGTTCACAACGAGTGATGGGTTCCTTCAACAACTGGAAGACCTCGGTGTGGCCATTCAGGAAATGGAATTGCCAGGTAAAGATTTAATATGGCATGTAGAAGAATTTACTCAATAACATCTTCATTTTCACGTTGATGAAAAGAATCAAACCCCTTCAACTGGAATAAATGATAATGCATGAAAAAGGGACTTTTTGATGCTCATAAGCACTTGATAGAGATGATTGTTCAACCGATTTGGAAAAGATCACAAACCCCAGAGCCGAGGCATTTAAGATTGGATGCCCAAAGACTGTGATTTCATCATTTTAATGTCTGCAAACATCATGTGTGTCGATTTTGTCTCTTCATCATAGCTTGAGTTGTTGAGAACCCTTACCACATAGATTGGGGCACCTACAATCTCCTATGATTGTGCCTTTAAAACTGCAATATCTTGTCGAAAACAACTCTACATTTGTATTCGGCACGCAAAACTTCAAACACCTATAACTTCATTTGGTATTTGCATTCGGCTTCCTCCTCATGGCACCCTGGCATTTTAAATTCGTCTGCCTGCTAATTCTATGTTACCTGTGTTATCCATCAGGCATCTAGAAGTTGTCTGCATTTTATTTTTGTATTTACTGAAAAATCATAATCCTACATGCAATGGTAATTTAGAACACATGGCCTTCATATATGTCGAAGCTTGTCATGTTGAATAGATGAGATATGTAAAACCACACCTAATGGGATTGGTATTAGAGTTGGGCTTTGTATGGTTTATGTGTTGAATGTGCTTGACATTTGGGCTCGGGGTTTGTCATATGTGGAGGCTTAGATTAGGACTTAGGTCACCTGTGTGCACACATCACTTTTGCTTTAGGGAATTTTATCAAAGTAATAAAGACATAAAAGCAATGGAATGATACTTTGTTATTTGTATCTTTTATTGCAGGTCCAGAGGCATAAAAACAAAGGATTTTTGAGAAAAGTAATCAAGCAGTAGCTTGATGAACACTATGGAGGTTAAGATATTGGCAAAGAAACTGAAGAAAACGATAAATCATTTGAAGAGTGATGGAAAAGCTCATCAAAAATACCAGTGCATTTTTTATCGCTAACAGGAGTGACCTCTAGTAACCCTCTTTACCCCTCTTTGGCCCTCGCTATAGTCTAACGGGGTGGTTTAGACCATTAATCCTCCTCTCTAGAGATCCTATTTGGAAAGGTACATTACAGTCCTCCCTTCCCGAAATTGCTTGTCCTCAAGCACTACCAGTCCAGGGTGCTGCAACACTTGCTCGATCTCCCAAGTAGTGTCCTCTGCTGGAAGCCCTCTCCATCTAATCAAACACTCTCTGATGACCCTACTCCTCAGTTTCCACTCTTGGAACTCCAAAACCTCCTTCGGAACTAACTCCAATTGTCCCTCCTCATCCAATGGGGGAAGCTCCTCTAATGTGCTAACGAATTGTCCCACTGGCTTTTTTAGGCAAGACACGTGGAACATGTTATGAATCTTTCTCCCCTCTGGAAGCTCTAGCTCGTAAGCAACCTTGCCTACTCGGCGCATGATCCTGTAAGGACCATAAAATCTAGGCTTGAGCTTCTCTACCCCACTCTTCTTCATATATGACTGTCTTTAGGGTTGGAGTCTCAAGAAAACCAAATCTCCAACCTCAAAGCTTCCCTCTATCATGTTCATGTCCACACTTATATTATGTCAGTTTTGTGTCGTCTGCAGGTACTCTTTCAAAAACTTGAGAATCTCCTGACTCTCTATGATCCAATCCTTGGCCTTGCGAGCTCTGCTCTCCCCGAGGACCAAGTCTACCAAAGTGGGAGCATCATATACGTACAATGCTCGAAAGGGTGTCATACCAATGGACATGTGGAAGGTGGTGTTGTAGCAATGTTCTCCTAAATGTAACCACTTTACCCACGTTCTATGTTGTCCTCCTACATAGTTCCTCAAATACCCTTCAACCCACTTGTTGACAATCTCAGTCTGCCCATCTATCTGAGGGTGATAGTTGGTGCTAGGTGTCAACTCTGTCCCCACCAACTGAAACAACTCTCTCCAAAATGTCCCTATGAACCAATTGTCCCTATCACTGACGATGTTCTTCAGCAACCCATGAAGTTTGAAGACCTCATTGAAGAAAATCTTAGTTACCTGAACTGCATTGTACTCTGTCGGTATGGCATAGCAGTGAGAAAACTTGGTCAATCTGTCGGCCACTACATAGATACAGTCCTTAACCTAGACCTTTGGTAGACCTGTGATGAAGTCCATAGATATACTCTCCCATTTCTTCTCTAGAATGGGGAGTGGTTGGAGTAGCCCTGTTGGAAGAGCATGCTCTGACTTGTTCTGTTGGCAAGTCACACACCCACTGATGTGTCTCATAATGTCATGTTTGAGGCCCTTCCATGAGAACCTCTCTTTGATCTATCTATAGGTTTTGAAAAACCCCTGATGGCCTGCTAGAGGTGAATTATGAACTGCGGTGAGGATCTTCTTCTTGAGCCCTGAATCTGGCACCAAGTAGACTCTATCCTTGTAAAATATGACATCGTCAATGACCCTATATCGGTCATCCTGTATCTGTCCATCCATCACCTCACAAGTGAACTTGTTCTTGGAATATTCCACTAACAAGTGGGATTTCCAATCTGTTGAAATCTCCATCAAAGAACATGTCGCAGGTCTCCTCGATAGTGCATCGACCACAATGTTCTTCTTCCACTTGACATACTCTATGTCAAAGTCGAATGCATGTACCTTATTCACCCATTTATGTTGGCACTCACTGAGGTCCTTCTGCTCAAGGAAATACTTCAAACTATTGTGATCGGTCTTGACCACGAATTTGTTGCTCACCAAATATTGTCTGAACTTGGTCAAGGCATGCATCATTGCCAACATTTTTTTGTCATAAATGGAGTATAACCTCTCAGGTTGACTAATCTTATGACTCTCAAATACAATTGGGTGTCCTCCCTGCATCAAAACTGCATTGATCCCTTCATTAGATGATCACACTCTAGTACAAATGGCAAGGTGAAGTCTGGTAGTGCCAACACTGAACAAGTGCCCATGACTTCCTTCATGTGATCAAAGGCTTACTATTATTTCTCGGTCCATATGAAGGCCCCATGCTTGGTAAGATCTGTCGGCGGTGCTCCAAGCTGAGAAAAATCTCGAACGAACCGCCTGTAATAGATGCACAGCCTAAAGAAGCTCCTCAATTCTGTCACATTCATGGGCGTCGACCAATCCAGAATGGCCCTGATCTTCTCTTGGTGCATCTATACCCCATGTGCACTGATGATGTCGCCTAAGTAAATCAGCTATGTCATACCGAACTTGCACTTGGACTCTTTGGCATATAATGACTATGCCTCCATGATGCTCAATACCTCATCCAGGTGCCTCATATGCTCTTCTCGTGACTGGCTATAGATCAAGATGTCATCGAAAAAAACCAAGACTGGTTTCCTTAATTGATCCCTAAATATATGGTTCATGCAATACTGGAATGTAGCGGGTGCATTGGTTAGCCCAAATGGCATAACCAGGAACTCGAAGTGTCCAAAATGACATTGAAATGTCGTCTTCTCTATGTCCTTCTCTCAGATGTTGATCTGATGATATCCAGAGCGTAGATCAATTTTTTAGAAGAAAACTGCCCCATGTAGTTCCTCCATCATCTCGTCAATGTGTGGGATAGGGTACTGGTTCTTGATGGGTTTTTTTTTCAAGGCTCGGTAATCTATGCACATCCTCATGGTGACATCCTTTTTCGGAACTAAGACAACTGAAGAAGCAAATGGGTTGTTTCTTGGTCTGATGTCATCGCCAGCAATTCCTTGATTTCCTTCTCTATCTCATCCTTGAACCTCCTAGAATGATGATAGGGGGGGTGATCATAGGTTTGGCCCCCTCCTCCAACTCAATGGTGTGCTCAAACCCCCTGTCAGGTGGTCTCCCTAGTGGAATTGCCTCAAAGACCTGTTGATTTTGTCCCAATAAATTCTTGATCTTTGTATGGTACTGTTGTCGACCTTCTGAATCCTTCTGAGTAGTGATCAAGCATTCTATGGCATATGCTACTTCCCCATGTCTGAATATCCTCTCCATCCTCTTGGCTGAAACTGTCCTGGGTGCTCCTGTCGACATACCTCTTAGAACAACCTTCTTCCCATCCTGATCTTTGAATTCCATTTCCAAGGTTTGGTAGTTTGTAGTGATTTTTCCCAAGGTAATCATCCACAGAACTCCTAACACCACATCTATGTCCGATAGGTCAACCACATAAAATGTGTCTCTCACTGTGTAGTTTCCTAACTTCATCTCTAAGTCTGGAACTCTATCTAGACACTTCGTTGTGTGGCCATATGCTACCGCAACATCAAACTTGTCAAACTCCTTTGTCTAAAGTGTCTATCTCGATACTAGTGAAGCATCGATGAAGTTGTGGGTGGCCCCACCATCTATCAGGGCGATTGCTCATTGCCCCTAAATAATCCCTCTGATACAGAGGGTATCATACCTGGGAACACCAAAAAGGGTCACTATGACTCCTCCGTTTGTTGGTTTCCTCCTGTTAGCCTACTCTAGTGGTTGTGGGACTAATGGAGGATGGGATTCTTCTAGTGTCGGTGGTCTATGAGGAGGTTGCTCCTCTGTTGGTGCCGACTCCTCCTCTGAACTAGTGGATCCATTGTCCCCCTCCTCCTCCTCATTGTCTACGTTGTCTGTTGCTACCTCAATATAATGAATCTCTCCCTTTCCCATGCACCTGTTGCCTGGGACCCAAGGATCTCTGCAGCTGAAGCAAAGCTTCGTCCTCATAATATCTCACCTAGTGTCATCATCCAACTTCTCCTTGCCCTTCCATTGTCTCTGGAATGGATTCTTGTCTCGATCCCTCTGGGCACAAATGGTTTGGAGAAAGTTTTAGTCTTTGGCACTGATTCTTCCAGATATCGAGTGCGAAGGATGGCATCCTGCAAAGTGGGAGGAATGTATGCCTTCACCCATCCTCTCAAAGGCTTTGTGAGTCCTTCTGTGAATAGAATGATCATCCTAGGCTATGATATATCTGTCACTACCACGACTACCCGTTGAAACTCTGTGATGAATGCCTTTGTTGTGCCAGTTTGTCTCAACTGGGCTAGATCCCTAAAGTGTATCTCGGGATCCTTCCTATCAAACCTATCCATGAGCCTATCTGTAAACTCCCTATAGGAGGTGATGCGACTGTGACCCAATGTCACAAGTCCATGATACCACCACTCGTGTGCCTCACCCTCCAAGTGTAAGGTCGCGAACTTGATGGCCTCTGTCTCGATCATCTGGTTGAGCTTGTAATACGTGTCTAGCTTATGTACCCGAGCTCTGGCAGTGTATTTGGACGATCTGTTGAAAGCAGGGATGCTGAGTTTCCCAACTTTTTGGATGAAATCAAGGTTATTCCCCTGCTATTGTTGTGGTCCTCCCCTCTGCGGCTCTTTGGGGCGATTCCTGAGTCTAAGTCCACAGTACTCGACTAAGGTCATGTCCTGATGGAAGTCATGACCCAATGTTGTGTACTAGCTCCTATACTCTGTAATGTCATCTGCATGAGTGGGTGGCCTCTGTGCTATCGGTGGCAGTGTTGCTACCGGGGGTGCCCTCTGGAAACTGGGAAACAAGGGTCTGGTAATATTACTCATAGAGGTGTATGTGAGAGAGGGTGACTAGGGTCTATTGCCTACTCCTAAGTTACCATGTGTTGCATGCGAGACTTGTGTGTATGGGGTTCCCACTCTAGCCAATCTATCAACCACCTGTGTCAAGGACTAATACATGAAATCTATCTCTGGATCTACGAGGGCCTTTCCACTGCCCTCTGGTCACTCATATCTGTCTCCTAGCATCGTCTCTACCTTGTGCTCAGCCTCATGCTCTGACCTTCTCTCTGCTTCTCTGTGTGCCTCTTCCTCTTCCTCTGAGCTAGGATGAAAAGGGGAAAAATCAGGTCTATGCCTTCTTTCCTTATGCCTGTTGTAAGTGACATATTTGTCACCTACGTGTTCACGACCCTCTGTGTCTTCCGTTGCACTCATTGTCTTTAGTCACAGGCTGGCAGGACTAAATATCTGATACCACTTTAAAGTTCATGCCTTGGCTAGTCTAGGAAACGTTGCTAATGTGTGTGTAGGATTAATCGTTTACAGCATATAAATGATCATACAAATAACAAATGCGACAAAGGACTGCAAATTTTATATTATGATATCTCCGTAGATTACAAAATGGTCGAATGCGGCTGAATAAACTGACAATACTTGACTAGATCAACAGACAAAGGATATTAGCCGGAATACAAATAAGAAACTAAAACATAATACCTGGAATATGGGAGCACTGTGGAATCAATGGATGTGTTGGGACTATGGCAGCTCTGACGGTAACTGTTGGAAGTCTGGAAAGTTCGCCCTGGGAGATGTACTTCTCGGAATGGCCTAGAAACTGTCCCAAATTATGTGCCCCACTCTAGTCCTCAGTATTGGTAACTGTCGTACCCTTCTGCTGGTGAGTTTTGACCCCGAATGGATCCCCCTAGGGAAATGCACCCCTCTTTCTTTGGAAAAATTCCTCCTAGTGATTCCACCATCGGAATCAGACGAGATGTGTCTCAAAATGACCACCTTGGTCTACTGGGAAACGGGTCGGAAGGGTTTACTTGAATATGGCATGATGCTCGCTCTAGAACCCCAAATGTATTCGCTAAAAGTGTCGCACATCCAAGTCTGGAAAATGCACCCCAGTTGATTCCTCCATCAGAATCTGATGAGGAACTAGGAAAAATATGTGTCTTGCCTTCCTCTCAAATAAGTCGGAGGGAAATCTCAGAATTCTCCCTGGGTGGGATAAGTCAACTAAAATCCCTCTCAGAAGCTGCGCCCTCACTCTGGATGAATGCACCCTTACTTCTGAACACTATGTAATTGTTGTTGAAGAATGATGGAAGACCCGAATGATCTTCCCGGTGACTAGGGTGTGTCTCTCAAAACCGAAATCATCCACTGGTGTCTTCCTCCTGGAATCCACTGAACTATCTCTCCTGAGATGTGCCTCTTCTCCTCAATGACAAGTCATAATCTGCATAATGATAAATTAGGTAGCTGACCCTTCCTTTATAGCTTTCCAAAACCCTAAATCATGTTGAAACCCTAATTCACTGTTGAATTCCAAAACCCTAATTCACTGTTGACTTCTATTTTTATCTCATAATGACTTAAAAGCTCTTTTAACCCTTTCTAGCTCAATGTCACTTTCTGAATATAACACCTATGACTGGAGTGACCTCTAGTAACCCTATTTACCCCTCTTTAGCCCTGGCTATATTCTAATGGGGCGGTTTAGACCATTAAGCCTTCTCTCTGGAGCTCCTATTTGGAAAGGGACATTACATTCAGGCCAAAGTTCTTAACCATTTCATGATAAAGCTTAGGAAGGATAATGAGGTTCAAGCCTTGAAAATGGAAATCTCTTCACTTGGAAGACAAGCGGATGAGATCTGTTTGGGAGGACCCATATGACCAATACCTAGGAACCTTAGGCTAAGCCTCAGGGAGCTAAGTTCCTTCTGACTTCGGAGCTCCGTGTTGTAGCAAAATCTCCCTGCGGACAGGTAGATCGCCTCTAAGAGCTTGACCCTAACTCTAGATAGAAAATGCTTAACGTGGACACTGAATTCCTTTCAAATCTATCTAAACTAACACATGAGAAGGAAGGATGACAGAAGTACCTCTTTATCGACGTTTGTCCCTGCACGCTCCTAGTTGCGCTTCGATCCTTTGCTTCTCGCTGGATCCTATGGACAAAACAAGATACAACCACTTCCTACTCTATTGATATTAGCTTGAAAACAGATCTATCAATTAATGATAAGTTCATGTGACATTATACACAAACTAGAAAGAAACAGGCCAAGCGTGTCATATTGATGAGAATAACGACAGCAGTACTTACAATCATAGATGCAAATGCAACAGCTTCGTCGAGTCCTCTTCGTCTAACCCTTGCCTGAAAGATCCACAGCCTGGATAACAGCAGCTTCACTGATCACTCTCCTTTGGCTGACTGTGTATTTTCTCCAAGATCATAAGTTTCATACCAGCAGTTCTTCCCCCTTTCCACCATCATAGAGTCTGCTTATATAGGTTAAGAGGAGCTTAACCTCTTGAGTTATCT
>ML781344.1:323936-389334 GCA_009831015.1 Picea engelmannii | reverse complement strand
ATTTGGGTTTCCACATAAAACACTGGTGTACTGTGTATGTGTGTGATTGTTTATTTCTTACTGCTCATTATTGGATAATAATTCTACATTGATATAACATTTGAAGAAAAAGGATTATAATTACGTTATTACTGATTCACCCCACCTCTCAGTAATCCAACAATACTCAAGGCCACATATTTTTGTTTCTTGTTGTATTAGTAAACCATGTCAAACTTCATAGTAGAACATCAATCGGATGTGCTCTTCCGGTACACTATACTTTCTGCTCAATCTGAATCGTCATATCCTGCAAACTCAAGTTCACACTGGAGGCATATCTCAGGCCATATCCAACTGTGCCTCGTATATATTTCAATATATGTTTTGTTGTTGTATAGTGAGTTTGTCTCGGTTGACTCATGAAATGACTAGGCATACTCACTGCATGGCATGAATCAAGGTTGGTGTTAACCAGATACATCAGTGATCCAATCAATTGTGGATCGATCTCGTCTGAATCATCATTAATATTTTTCTTTAAATCCGTTATGATGTATTTTTCATTCTTGTCATACTGAACTTCTTTAATATTTTTACTGTATATTTTCCTTAACTCGGGAAAATCTTATCGGTCCTCTGTCATACTTCTTGTCCCAAGAAGTAGTGCATCATACTCAAATTATTCATCTTGAATTCAGAAGTCAAGGATTACTTGTATCCAACAACAAGGCTTTCTGAATAAGTCAACAAAATCAGGCTCTCGTCACCAACACTATAATAATATCGGTTTGGATCAACAACACTCTATTTATCTGATACACTTTCCAACTCATGGATGGTAGTGTATCGGGTTTATTGGATCAAGTGTCTCATCATAGACAACTCCCTCTGTTTGTGAGAAACCTCTGGCTATAGATTCCGTTTTGTATTTCTTGACACTTCCATCAGTTGTATGCTTGATCTTATAGATCCACTTGGAAGTTACCACAGACTTCCCTTATGGTCTCTAAATAATATCTTATGCATCACTTTTTAAGATATACTGGTATTCTTCTGTTATGGCATCTTTCCATACCTATTTTTCTGTTGCTTCTCTAACACAAGGAGGCTCAGCATCAATGAAGTATCTCATGACTGAAGGATAGCTCGAAAATCTCTTTTTCTTTCTCGGGATGTGCCTTGAGAGGCTTGTATTCTTCTTTGCCTCTTGCAGAGTGAGTCTAGGTAGGCCTTTTATGCCCTACTGCAATATCTCTTGAACATATCAACTAGAGCAACTGGATCAACTGGAATAATGTTTGTCTCCCTCTGAAATGTTGAAGGGCGAGAAGGTATTTTCTTACTGTTAATCTCCATCTGAGATTCTCTGGATCTTTGAAAGACTATCTCTTCTTCAAGGACAACGTCTCTACTTGTCTCAATATTTTCTCTGACTAGGGATGTCGATCTGGAATGTCTTTAAAGATTCACTGTATCCTTTCTTTCTAAAGGATCTAGCTTGAACTTCTTCTCTTTGGGTACATGAAAATACACTGGGCACCCAAATAACCTGAAGTGTTCAATCTCAGGCTTCATTCCGGTGAAGTCTTCTTCGAGAGTTATTTTTTTCAAAGTCTGGTGAAGACTCTTGTTCTAAACATATAATGTGTCATGCATTCTTTATGCCCATAGAATTATAGAAGGATTTTGATCATGTGTTATTTCTTTGGTTGCCCCAATGATGGTTTTATTCTTCGTCTTTCTCAAATAGTTTCGACTCCCTCTGAGTCAAGTGGATCCCTCTGAAGGATAAACATCTTCCTTTGATCTTAACTTTTCTGGAACAAGAAAACAAGAGGAACCAAAACAAGAATATATCCTAAAGGAGAATAATGAGTGTATCCCTAGAATCAAAACAATTTAAGGATTGTTGGCATAGCTACAAAACCTACTTGTAATGTAGCAAACTTTAGAAATATAGGTTAGAGGAATGAAAATTACAATAATCAAACCTGGAGTCTTCACTTCCAGTGTTTTGTTCCTCTGAATGCACTAAGATCCCTATGGATCCAAGACTTCGGCAAAAGGTTCATTCGTCCAGCAATTACCCTCATGATAATGATACAAATAATATATATACAAGTGCATACATGAGGGTGCTGATATGATTTCTCCAATGGCACATGGCTAATCTCTATCCTCTGACATATTCATGAAGGAGGTATGTCACAGTGACACATTTTTGTATCACCCACAATAATTCTTCCTTTGAAGTCTTGTCTTCCAGGAACTGAGTTTGCTTGAATCATCAAGCTTTCCTCCCATTATGGTTTTGCTCACTTTTGGATTCTTCACAAACCTTTGTCAACTTGGCTAGTAAACCTATCGCCTAGGCTAGGCTATCACTTTTAGGTTTAGTTTGACTTATGACTGCCAACAATAATCCTTTGAAAAATAGGAGAACAATGGTGAACTGAATTACTCGAAAATGTAATATGAAGCTTGGTGGAGGTGCATTGAAGGAGGCCATACACTCCTATTGTAATTGTATCCCCAATGTCCAAGTTCCAAGTGTTGAAACATTCAAAATAAGAGGGTCATATGGATTTTCTGGAAACCCTAGGAGGGTCGTACGGTTTTGCAGAAGAGGAGGGATGGTTGGTAAAAGCTTGTATATTGTGCAATGGGTTCTTCAAGACCTATGCTCTGATACCATGTTGATTTTTCATAATCTAGGTTAAGCATGAAGTTCATTCCATTTTTAGTATTTCACTTAACCATAAACAATAATGTTGCAGCAACCAAGATCACAAGAAGAAACACCATACACAAGAACACAAGAAGTATCCTAGGAAACCCTTCTCAACAAGGGAAGAAAACCCAGCCAAATCCTTTGCTATATTCTTCAATAGAAATACCTTCACCACCAAGAAAGACCTACACACAAGAGGGTGCTCAAACCCTAGAAGACTAGCGCCCAAGAGAGGTGCACACTTTTCCCAAGTAAATGTACTTGCTGAAATTTCCAAACTCACATGAAAGATATGTTTCCACAATGGGTTTTTTACCTTTACTTATACTAACCTAAACCTGTCAACAGAAGTGTCTATTGGCTCAACAGGGTCGACCTCTCTAAGTCACATTATAATTATAATTATTATTATTATATTATAATTAATATTAACCAGATTAATTCTCTTTTACATTTATTATTAATCACATTAAGGTTGGGTCGACCTGTACCCTTTACATAACAATTAGGGTTACAGGAAGGTCTGACTCTTGAACAATATATAGCAAAGGATCTGATACACCCACTAGTGCTCATCCACTAGGAGCACATCCATAGGGATGTCATATCTCTAGTTCACTGCATTACACAGAAGAACCAGATCTTCACACATTCACATGTGCTCGTCCACAAGCACGTCCACTCTACTGATCTTCTTTCCCACTGTCTCACACAGAAGAATCATCTGGAGTCTTCTCGTCAACTCTGCTACTCAGAGGAGGCTAATAAATCATATTCATTCTTGTTCACATGACGATGCACCCATCACTTTGGGATTTCACATGTTCACCTTGTGCTCAACCACAGGCACATCTAACTCAACAGATCACCTTTCCCACTGGATAATCATTTGGAGTTCTTCTCAACTCTTTGAATGGAGGAGTTCATCTCTACGTTCCTAGCTCTGTCTCAGGTAGGAACCACATAATCTTATTAGGGGATTTCTCTCAGGTTTGTAAGCTGAGAGAAATACTCACATAGTTGCAATGATCCACATCTCACATGTTTGTAAGCTGGAGAATGTCTCACATAGCTGCAATCATCAACAAGAAGGAGCCCTTGAAATGTTGGAGTTGTGGAGAAGAACATCTACTGAGGGATTGTCCACACAGATAGCAGAACAGTAGAAGAGTCTACAATACCCAAGAAGCTACCACACGCAATGATGTGGCTAGGAGCATGCCACGGATTTATGCAGCTTTGGATAATAAACAAGCCGACCACCAAGCTTCAGTGGTGGAGATGGAAGGTATGATCACCAACTATCAAATTTCTATTTTAATTGACCCTGGTTCTAATTTGAGTTATGTGGCCCCTCAGACTGTTGATAATTTTAAACTACAACCAATTAGACATGTTAAGTCATGGTTAGTACAACTAGCCACTAGCACCAAAATAAAAGTAGCAGAGGTCATACCAGCTTGCGAGTTCATTATGGATGGATTGCCCACCCAAGCTACCCTTAACATACTTCCCTTGGATCTTATGACCAATTGGTTGGTATGGACTGGTTAGCTTCTTAGACTTGTACTTCAAGTACTAAGAGAACATCATCTCTACGCTAAGTTTAGCAATTGTGACTTTTTCTAGAAGCAAGTTCGTTACTTAGGCCATCTTATTTCTAAAGGAGGAGTGGTAGTAGACCCTGACAAGATCAGATCTATTATGGAATGGCCTATCCCAAAGGATGTATCTGATATCAGATCCTTTATGGGCTTAGCAGGATATTATAGAAGGTTTAAAAAAGGATTTTCCAAGATTGTTTGTCCAATCACTGCCCTTCAGAGAAAGGGGGTTAAATTCACTTGAACATCAGAATGTGAAGAAAGATTTCAGACACTGAAATACCTTATGACCCGTGCACCCGTGTTGAAGATTGCAAACCCTGATAATGACCTTCTCGTGTGTACAGATGCCTACAAGGAAGGACTCGAAGGAGTCCTTATGCAAGAAGGACATGTAATTTGCTACGAATCCAGAAAATTGAATGAACTTGAAATCAATTATGTGACCTGTGATCTAGAGTTGGTTGTCATAGTGCACGTTTTAAAAATGTGGAGGCATTACCTCCTGGGTAGGAGATTTGTACTTATGACAGACCATTGTGGGTTGAGGCACCTGTTTGATCAACCAAAACTCAATGTTAAACAAGCTAGGTGGATGGATCTCCTTAGTGAGTTTGATTTTGAAATCAAACACATCAAGGGAAAGGAAAATAGGGTGGTTGATTCCCTTAGCAGAAGTGTGAAAACGATTCATCAAGGAGCGGTGAGCACTTGTGAAACGGATGTCAAGGAAAGAGTCAGGAATGCACAAGAAACAGATGCATTCTTCAAGACCGTGACATCATACCTAAAGCAAGAGCCCACAGGGCTAAAGTATGAAGGTTATAAGATGTTAGATGAAGGTCTGCTAACTTAAAGAAACGGATTGTATATCCCAAGCTGTGATGACTTGAAGAGATTCATAATGGATGAACTACACAAGAGACCATATATTGGCCACCCAGGATATCAAAAAATGATCATGGCAACTAGGAAACAATTCTATTGGCCTGAATTGAAAAATGACATAGTTGATTATTTAGCTAAGTGTCTAGAATGCCAGCAAGTTAAGGCAAAACACCGGCACCCAGCAGGGTTGTTACAACCTCTACCAATTCCAGAAAAGAAATGGGAAACCATCTCCATGGATTTCATCACCGGATTACAAAAATCGGCCAAGCAGAATGATGCCATCATGGTAGTGGTGGAAAAATTGAGCAAGTTCGCTCACTTCGTACCTGTCAAATCAACTTGCAAGGCGATAGATATTGCCAACATTTTCATGAAGGAGATATTCAGACTACATGCAATGCCTAGGGAGATCGTATCTGACAGAGACACAAAATTCAGTTCAAGCTTTTGGAAATCCTTGATGGCTAGTTTTGAGACTAAATTGTTGTTTAGCATAGTCTATTGCCCTTAAACTGATGGACAGACAGAAAGAGTAAACCAAATATTAGAAGACATGCTAAGAATGCATGTAATGCATCAGCCTAAGAAGTGAGAAGACTACATGTCATTGGTATAATTTGCCTACAACAACGGTTATCAAGAGTCACTAAAGATGAGCCCTTTCGAAGCCCTCTATGGTAGACAATGCAAGACTCCAGTCAGTTGGAGTAATCCAGTGGATAGAATTTCAATCGGACCTGACATGCTGAAAGAAATGGAACAACAAGTGATTCAGATAAAGCAAACTTTGAAAATTGCTCAGGATAGATAGAAGAGTTATGCCGACAGAAAAATAACTCCCAGAGAGTTCAAGATAGGAGACCATGTCTATCTCAGGGTTAGGCCCAGGAAGAGTTCCCTGGGAATGGAAGCTTGTGCCAAGCTGGCACCTCGGTATTGTGGACCCTTTGAAGTCTTAGATAGAGTGGGACCTATAGTCTATAGGCTAGCATTCCCTCCCACAATAAAGGCACATAATGTTTTCCATGTTTCATTATTGAAGAAATATGTACATGATTCTAATCATATAATTGACTGGTCTATGATCCAGGTGGAGCTGGAGGGAAAATTCTCGCCAGAACCTCAATGCATACTACACAGGAAGGAAACCCCACTCAGGAACCTAACCATTGCACAGGTCAAGGTGTAGTGGAAACACTTTGGCCTAGATGAGGCTACGTGGGAAATGGAGAATGCAATGAGGCAGGCATATCCATTTTTGTTTACTTCTGTATATACAGAGCATGTTGACAGATAAGAACATCGAGGATGATGTTCCTTTAAAGAGGGAGGGAATTGTAACACTTTGTTTCCCCCGATTTGTAAATATAACTATATTGGCCAAGGGACTATGGCAAATTCAATATGTGTGAATGTTTGATTTGATAGAACGTTGCATAAAAGGTCAATGAAGGTAAATTATGTTATTTACTAGAAAATGGATAAGTGTTGCATGACTATTGAAAGGGGGGTGTACTAAGAGAGACCATGAATGTCATGAAAGAGATGATGAAGGGTACCGGGAATGGTTGTGTTAACCTCCACCAAACCAGTACCTTACTGGATATAATTGCTCAGGACCAGAACAGTCCTCTGACCCAGAAATGAATTACAATCAAGTTGGTAGGTGGGAAAACCTACTCAAGAGTTAATGAGGGGATGGGGTAGAGCACCCCATCTATAAGGCTTTCAGATCTGAGCACGGACTTGGAATTCAAACCACACGCAATCTTTCTTAGGAAGGACAAAAATGAAGGGTGTGGTGGGTAGAGGGAGACCTGTGAAGAGTGTAGAGACGAGAGGCTAAGCTCTCGAGTTCAAGTTTTTAAAAGAACTAAGAAATGAGCGTTTTGGTTGCAGGGAAATGGCTAGCAGGGTTATGATACAAGTTGATAAATGGGGCTGGTCCTCATTGCTTGGTATCGTGTAAACCGTTTCCAAAATCCTACGGGAGGAGGAGATTAACCTTCGTCCCTACTGTCATTGAGCCAGAAGAAAGGATTTTATCGCAGAGCATCGTGGTCTAGCTCTGAGGTGGCTAGTGGTAAATCCGTTAGAAGTGACTGAGCCTATGGTTGGGTGGAAACAGGCACCCCTTTCAGCAGTCGCTTCACGTTCTCTGGTTCTGATAATTATTTTCCCTATTTTATGTATTGAACTGGAATAATGGATGAATGCATGAGTTTGTGTATATATGTGTATTTATAAATGGTTTATGTGTGGAATGGTCATGATATGTGTATGCATTCATCTCCTTGTGAACTTATGCTTCTGACTGATAGTTTGTATGCTCAAGCTTAGTTCCTGAGGCTCCTTAGGACATAAGCTTGTAATACGGCCAAGATAGAGACATCGTGTCGACCTGAACCTATCCGTCTGAAGAGGATACCTCTTTCAAACTTCTTGTCGTGCCACCAGGATTCCAGGCCCAAGTCCTTAACCATTTTATGATAAAGCTCAGGAAGGATAGCGAGGTTCAAGCCTTGAAAAGGGAAATCTCTTCGTTTGGAAGACGAGCAGATGAGATCCGTTCGAGACGACCCATCTGACCAATACCTAGGAACCTTAGGCTAAGCCTGAGGGGGCTAAGTTCCTTCTGACTTCGGAGCTCTGCAAATCCGGGACTTCGGAGTATCGTCGGCCCTCATAGTCATAAACTGGTTGAAGACGACTGAGAGTTACGATTACTCGTAAGGCTGACTGGCGTTAGGCGGTTCCCCAGGTGGTTAGGTGAACCTATCTGACCAACTAAACTAGGATCCAAAACCCCAAAGGCCGAAGCCGCAAAGAACCCAGAACTATAGATCGAGGGATCCTTCAGGTTCTTTCCCAGCCGTCGATATACTGGGGACGTGTGGCACTAGCCCCTTTAGTTCGGAGATCGAGCACTTCGGGATATGGGAGGAGTTTGCATCGCAACACTCCCGAACGTCGAATCCCCGGGGTAACAAGAACCGTAGATCTATAAGCCTACGTGTCTGGATATCGACCATGAGATCTAAGAGATGTTAGAAGTCTGTCGGTCTGGGGTGACGTGGTGCAGTGACGTCATCCAAGGTGACATGGACCCCAGCTTGACGTTCCATGTGTCACCTGGATTCGTGTGTATCACGTACCCTATAGGCCCATTGGAACGTAACACGTGTCACCCTGACCCCTCCTACGTATTTGTTCCTGATACGTGTCCGCCTAGCCAACGTAATTGGTGAAATGATCAGAAGTCCTGGATTTTCGGGACTCCGTAGGATCTAGAATGTAGTATAGTAGAGAGACCGAACGCTCTGAAGGCCAGAGCCACGTGGTGAGCTTACGGGACTTCGAAAGTTCAGAACTCTGGGTTGTCTTGTGCGTAGATAGTAAAGAGGCGTGAAGCATCAGAGCACCGAAACGTTGAATTCCTCCATAGTTGATATAGGAGAAAGAGAGTAAGTCCAATCATGGGATCAGACAGTGGATGGCCTTCCACCGTGGAGGAAGGAACTTAAAGATAGCACATGTAAGGTGGATTCACGTGGAGACCGTGGTTGGAAAACTTTGGACGAGCAAAGTGTGGTAGAGACCCCGAATGAAGGATTTGATCACTTAAGGAGAATGAAATTTTTAGGCCCCATCCCTAGAAAAGCCACTCAGGGGTCGGGTGTGTTACACTCTGGTAGACTAGTCACCATCCCCTCCTCTTACAATGCACCAATCACCATCTCCTCCAGCCACAGACAAACCACCATCTCCTGTAGTTGTAGATAGGCCACCATCTCATATTCAAGTGCTACATTCTACATTATTATCTAGTGAAGGTATTGATGCCTCTGGCTTTGGTGGCAAACATATCAATTCCTCTAACTATGGTGGTGGGCATAGTTTATAATAGTTGTTGACATGTATATATTTGATTGCTACAATGTATATTTGACATTTATTTTTGACTTGAAATATATATTTGACATATATAATGATTTTGATATTGTTGTTCATATATATTATGTCTTTTCATATCGAGTTGATGTTGATGTTGTTTTAATTGTATTATCTTATGATAAAGATTTATATATTGATGATTTCTATGTTTTTAAATTAAAATTGAGATGTATTACTCATTTAAATTTGAAATGCCATATTTGACATATTTGAGATGTATCTCACATATATATTGATTTTGATATTAACATTCATATGTAATATGTATTTTCATAGGAGACTCCTTGATTGAAGAAGTGGAGGAACCTACAACCTAGGTCCTAGGGTTTCAAGCTCGAAGCAACTACATCACCAATCAAAGGTTTTATGTTAGGATAGCGACAGACTATGTCAATCTGATATGGAAGCAGTGGTTCAACCGGCCTTGATCACGCAGTCCTTTAAAGATGCAACCATAGGGTAGGTGGCAACCTATTGTACCTCATCGAAAATGGGTGGGTTTAGAAAATGTCAAGTTGAAGCAGTGGAATTCAATAAAATAGACCCAATGCAAGCAAAGCAAAAAGGAAAGTTTCATAATGCTCATTTGGCCAAGACACCAAGTAATGCCAAATACAAAGTAACTTCTTCCGACATTGGCAACTATGTTCAATATATGAAAGACCACGCCGTCATTGGGAAATTTTGGGGCATCTGGCCTTCAGAAAAGGCTCTCATGAGATGGATGGCGTCTAGATGGAAAATCAAAGGGAAAATAGATTTGAAGCTTGGATCTAAGGGCTTCTTTACGACCATTTTTTCTTGTCCTAAAGACCACAAACGTGTTTTTGAGGAAGGGCCTTACTTCTTCAAGTCAATAGGTCTTCATCTGAGATACTAGTCGAAGAGATTCAGTCCTGAGAAAGAAGATTTCACAGCGGCCATTGTATGGATCTAAATGGACTCCTTGCCTCAAGATTTCTAGGAGAAGGAAATGTTGGAGGGCATCAACAATACTCTAGGATCCTTCGTTGAAATTTCTAAGGTCGTGAAATAGGGGTGCTACACCTCATACGCACATATTTGTGTGTATACAGATGTATTAGGAACCCTCCTAGAATCTATAAGCATAAGCTTGTAGGACTTTGAATGGGTTCAAACATTAGACTATGAACACGTACCACTCAAGTGATGCAAGTAACATGAGCTTGGCCACCTATTATGAAACTATCCACTTAATGTAGCAAGAAACAATGACAAAAGAAAGGAGGCTACATGTCAAGAAGGTTTCACTAAGGTGTCCAGTAAAAGAAAATCAAGATGAAAAATAAATAATTCAATGCCCACAGGCCCATCATCTAATAGCAACAATTTCCAAACATTATCATAGAAAGAGGAATACATACCAGCCACAAATGATTTGATAAGCAAGACCAAAATTGAGGGTAACAACTCAAAGAATAACAAAGAAGACCCATTATGCCAAAGAATAGAATAGGAGGATGCTAATCCCAACAAACCAACATGTGACGAAGAGGATTAGTAAAATGGATCTAGAAGGAGAAGCATTTCATGATGCAGAGGAAGAAGGGCAACATGAAAATATGGAGAAGAATTGATCAAATTGGACATCCCTACCCTCATAGTCTTTCATGGAGAACGAAACATATCAAAGATGCAAATGTCTAATCTACAAAAGCTACAGAAAGATCTTCTAAAAACATAGTCTAAAATGAATGTTGATGAGAAAAAGCGAGGGAACAAAACATCTAAGAATAAACTAGAGGAAGGAGCATTATTGGTGGACTTTGGCCAAGCAATTGGACTCCCAAGAAAATATTTTTCATCCCAAACCAAGGTCTAATAATGAAAGTAATATCCTGGAATATTAGAGGCCTTAATGCCCTTGGCAAACAATGCTTGCTAAGGAAGCGCATAGTGCATGCAGGTAAAATTGACTATAGTTCTACTTCAAGAAACTGAATGCAGTAAGGACACTATGATAAGTATCACTAACATATGCTAGAAGCACAACGATGTAGCACTAGTGGAGGGAAACGACTTCGCAGGGGGGATAACCATTTAATGGGAACCCACACAAATCTCCTTAGAAGACTACCAATACTAAGAGAATTACATCTCTGCTAGCTACAAAATTCGAGAAATGCAGGAGAGGGGCTTTATAACGAATTCATGCAACCCCTCAATTCTAATGCTCAAAGCGTCTTTCCTTGACTCTTTGGTAGCCCTTGGAAATCTGTATCAAAGAAATCCATGGCTTCTTGGGGGAATTTTAATATAATTGTATCCTTGGAGAAGAAACATGGTGGAAAGAGGTGGTTGGGCATGGACAACATAAGATTCATAGAAATCGTTGAAAATATGGGGCTTGTGGACATCCACATTGGCAATAGGTGTCACACGTGGAACAACAAACGAGGAGGGAACCACCAGGTAGTTGTCAAACTTGATTGATTCCTTATACCAAAATCTTTACTTCAAAGCAAACCAGACTTCTCAACAGAAATCATCCCCTTCACTAGTTCAGACCATTGGCTCGTACATCTTCCCTAGGTCGACCCCTCAACTCCAAGACCCAAGCCATTTAGACTAGAGAAGTTTTGCCTAGATCACCCATACTTCATGACAAATATTCAACTCTAATGGATGCAAAGCATGACCAATAGAAGCACCAAGATGTTCCATCTCCACCAAGATTTAAAGCAAATCAAGCAATGGAATAAAGACGTCTTTGGAAACATCTTTGAACCACAACAAAATCTAGAAATAGCGATAGAAATGCTTCAAACAAAGATAATACAAGAAGGAAAGTATGAACAACTAGTAGTCGAGGAGCTCTGCATCCAAAGAGACCTAAACACTCGAACTAAGCAGGAGGAAAACTATGTGGCAACAAAAATCTAGAATCTAATGGCTAAAAGATGGAGATAAGAATACGAGGTCCTTTCACAACTCCATGATTAAGCAATGGATCCACAACCATATGTTGTCACTGTGGTCTAAAGCAAGGGAGGTGTTTGAAAGACACGAGGATATTGAGCAGGAATTAAGAACACATTTTAGCCAAATTCTTACAAAACAGAAGAAGCCACAACTTATATCATAAGTGCCATCCTAGCCTTGGTCACTCATAAACAAAATCAAAGCCTAATGCGGCCCATCTCATATGAGGAGGTCTCTAGCACAGTGAAAGATCTACTTGCCTACAATGCCCCTGCACTGTATAGTTTTACATCAGAATTCTTCCAAGCCTATTGGCCCATCATGGGAGAGGAAGTATGGGATGTAGTTGAAGACTCTCGAAGGACGGGTAATATTTTTCAAGCCTTCAATTCAACCTTTTTAACTTTAATCCCTAAATCCCAAGCTCCCAACTTTGCGGATAAGTTCATGCCAATCTCACTTTGCAATGTCATATATAAGATCATCTCAAAAATAATTGCTAACATGCTCAAGCCCATCATGCACAAAATCATTTCTCCCAAGCAAATAGGCTTATGTAGAAAGAAGATAAATCTTGGATGGTATCATCCTAGCCCATTAAACCATCCACTCTCTAAAAACTACCAAATCCCCTGGCATGATCATCAAGCCAAATATGTCAAAGGCTTATAACATACTTAGCTAGGAGTTTCTAGAGAAAACTTTTGCAACGTTTGGATTATGCAAGGACCGGATTGCCTGGGTTAGAAATCTCATCTCAACTTTTTTCTCCATTTTAGTTAATGGTTCACCCTCTGCCACATTCAATCCCTCCAAAGGCATCTCCTAGAGGGATTCCTTGTCACCTTTTTTATTCATCCTAGCAGGTGAAGGCTTGGGTCGCAATATGAAGTCTACCCTTAGACAAAACAACTTAAAAGGGATCAAGCTTCATCCCACTTCGGACCACCTATCTCATATGCAGTTCATGGATGACACAATGCTCATGGGGGGCCCATTGTCAAGGAAGCCAAGGCCTTTAAAGATGTCCTTGAGACTTCTCGACTCAACTGAAGGTTTTGTTGATGCTTGGCTAGAAGATGTCTTGATGGAGTGCACCTAACTTAACTGTCTTTTAAGTCTGCGACCAAAATTTTGCTCCGATACCATTTGTCGCGACCCTAGAGGAGACTTGCCTGAGACCTTAAGTCTTTGTGCACTCCTTAAGGTGTGCGGCACCACGACGTTTCAAACTTGGTGGCCAAACCAACCCAAGTCTACTTTTCTCGGGCTTCTTTGATGACCGCAAATCGCACGTATGGCTCACCGCTATGCTCGTTCCCCAAATTGTCATCGTGCCTCATCAAAGCATCAAGTCAATATGTTGCCCAAACTCATCCCAAAGTGACTCACCCATCTTTGTTGCACCTCGTCACAAACTCTACAAGGTAGCACAAGTCGCCCAAGATAGGAGCGACTTGGCTCCTTGGGGGAGCTCGCCCCCTCTGGCCAAGCCCGCCTCATATCGCCTTGTTGTCCAAGTCTAAGTGTGATGATCCATGATATTTCTCCAACCAAGTGAAGAGCTCTATATGTATGCAACCATTCATCCCACGAACCATCACGACCCTTGGACTTCTGCCCAAGCCGACCATCACATCTCTTGGTCTTTCGCCCAAGCCGATCATCACATCTCTCAGTCTTTTGTTTGAGCTGAACCACAATGGGTCACTTGGTCTGCCCATGAGTTAAGCCGACTCCACATGTCGTTGCATTGCCCAATACGTGACTTCTGTCGAGTCATCAAATGTCGAGTAGCTCACTCCTCAACACGCCCCGACTCGTCTCCATCTTACGCAACTGCATGAAAACATATGGCATCCTCTGCAAGTCTTGGGCGCGGGTCTCCTTAGGTGCATCATGCCCAAGGGATGCCCGAAGATTTACCCACTCGCTCTCTATGGCGTCTCAACAACCCCAAAATCCACATCACATCTTTATCTATGCTAGTCGAACGAAGGTGCTACGCACCCTCCTCACCAAAGGCCTTACAAATGGCCTTTACACATACATTCAAATATAAATGATTGCCACACTAAAATCACCCTATTTGATGTGATGAATAATTTTGTTTGTCAATATCAAGATTATAAAATCACTTTCTTGAAAGGTTGGTGTAAGGCCCCCGCATAGAGTGGCATAGGGGGCCTTTGTTGCATGATCACCTTGGTGGTTAGTGACTAGTCCAGATGGACATGTTGGACGTGAGGTCATGGATGTGGTTCGTAAGATGAAGGTACAAATGATCTTTCTTTTGTGGATGTAACTGTAAGTGAGTTGAAAGTGGCAGCCTTGGTGGACACCAATGCAACCTATAGCTTTTTGAGTGAACACACTACTATGTCACTTCATCGTAAGCCTGAGAGTAGCATGGCCTCATTCAAGGTGGTCAACTCAGCGGTGAAGCCGACTGCGTGAGTGATTTGTTCCGCACCTTTGAGAGTTGGGGATTGGCTTGGCAGTATGGGTTTGACATTGGCTCTGTTAGATGACCACATAGTGGTGTTGGGGAAGATTTTCTCAAGCTTGCCAAAGTTATTTCGGTGCCCCATGAAAATTGTTTGGTTGTTTTGGATGGAACCAAGATGTTTGGTGTGCCTATGATGACTAGAAAGAAGTTAGGATGGACGCCAAGAATGGCAATCATCAAGTTGATTTGCACAGTTGGTGTGTTCGTATACAAGCCTCATGTCGTCACACAACAGCATGAGTTGGTATAGACTAAGCATATAGCAAATTGATAGCATTGAAGGCTTCAATGAAATCAATCTTGGAGAACACTGAACGGTTGTGCACCTTGAAGCACTGTAAGCAGGGCATTGGGTGCGAGACGAAGATTGCACCAACAATCAATTGCAGAGGTCATTGTATAGGGCACGCACCAAGTACTTTGTTTCCCACAAGATGAGGAAAGCTAGATAGATATCTCATTCTTAGAGGAAAATATTATAAGTGTTGGGTCCAAACAATGTATCAAGGCACTCACCCAACAAGACTCTTTGTAGGAGATGAAAAATTTTCTAAACATGATGCACCTGCCATTGTAGAGTTTAATAGTTGCCATGGGAATATATGATTATGAATTCATTGTAGACCAGTTGGAAGGACTAGGCTACACACCGAGGGAGACCGAAGCAGTTTTGAACTATTTGAGCACGAGGCACAAGTCAGACAACTTCGTTGGCAACAATCTTGGTAGCTACTGGCCATCATCTTTTCTCTAACGAGCCGTGAGCAAGCTCACTACATAGGAGCAAGCAATGCGACCTAAAGCACCTCTTTGAAGAAGGTGCCTTGGAAAATTTTGTGTTGACGTTCACTTAAAAGTATGAAGGGAAGGTGGCGAGCTTGCCTTGGTTCATGAAAATGGTAGAATGTTGGGTTGCAAGAGGTAACTTGCCAGTGGTAAGCAAAGTTGGCAATTTTGCCTTGTTTCATTGAGATTGGACAGGATGACCGATATGCGGACGAAAAAGACTTATTTGGGGACGTTCATGCTCCTGGATTATACATGACAGTTGCACTGATCACCCAACTAGTTCAAGACATGAAAATATCCAACGTGCAGAAGCATGACAAGTTGGTCAAAGCACTAATGTTATAGTAGGGTCTGAAGGTGCAACATTTGGATGTTTTGAACTATCTTCTTGATGAAGGTTGGATAACCACAGTGACAACAAGCAATCATAGTAGTGGTGGATTAGATTGCAACCACCACAACGAAAGGCAACAATAGCTAAAGGCAAAGAGGCACTTGTCCATGGATCGGATGAAGGGTAATTGCATGATAACTTTGGCTTGTATAGTGCAAAGAGTTGGATGCCAATTGCAGACGAAGGAATGGATTTGAATAGTGGACTTGAGGATAGGAGGTTCTTGAGAATGTTGTAGAGGATGGCAATGATTTTGAGAGGGGGAGGATGTAAGGCCCTTGCCTAGCACCTCTACCACACGATCATCATGGTGGTCAATGACCGATGAAGAGGGACATGTTGGATAGACGATTCGATTGAAACACCTTGGATCGTTAGCAAGGCACACCTTGAACATTTGGTTGGCTTGGCCTATGGCAAGGCATACTTCAAGTAGTTGGACGTCTTGGCCCGTTGACAAGACGAACCACAGACAGTGACAACTTGAATGCGCCAAGAAAAGTTGGACAAGGATTTGGCTAAAGGCAAAAGAGGTTGTTGCAAGTTGCCTCATCAGCAGCATACACTTGGCATGAAAGATAGAGAAGTTACCTTAGAAAGCTTAATGATGGAGTTAGGTGATCCACACTTGGGGGTTGCAATAGACAATTGAGGTGCCTTCGAGCACAAGTTGCCATGAATTGCAACCATAGGTCGCACTCATTGAACATACACCCTTGGGCATGCATATATCGAGTGTACACCATTGGCAACACCTTAGGTGCACTTGGGCATGATCAGGTTGACTTGAGATAGATCGATTGTATTGGCCAACCTAGGCGCAGTGAGGTAGTTGAATGAAACAATTGAAATGGGCTTGGGACGACTTGAGCAAACTCAACACAATTTGGAAAAACAATTAGCCAACAAATCACCAAAGATGAGCAAGTCGGCTCAACGACACTTGGGTCCACCTTGGAATGAAAGGGACTTGTTAGTGCACAGAAAGACTTGTACAAGTATGTGGACACCTCAATGAACTAAGGTATGAACAAAGAAGCAAGTTGCAAAAAGTCATCAAGGATGTCAGCAATTGTCAAGTTCAAGGGTTAGGCATCGTAGGTCGACTTGTTTTGGCAAGTGACAAGGAGACGAAAGCAAGACCTAGGAAGCAAGACCTATAGGAGGCAGACCCGCGGATGCTTCAGTGTTTGGCCTATACAAGGTTGTTGGATAATCTTGGGAGACGACTATTTGCCTTGGTTTTCTTGTACATCTATAATTGAGCCGAAGGCAGATGGCTACGCTCCCCCATTGTGTCATGTAACATTCTTATATACATAATACGATGTTAGGCACCTAGATTGGATGCCACCCATTCATTTGAGTTGTGTATTGTGGTTGCCTTATGTGTATTGAATGTTGTTGTTTCTTACATGTTAAATTGGCCAAGTATTGTATTGCTTGAATGTTTTAAAATTGTGGTTGGACGCCTAATGTTGCTTGTTGGATGAACTCATGTTGCTTGTTATCCACACCATGAATTCCACACCATAAAAACACCCTACTAGATGTGATGAATGATTTGTTTGATAGTATCAAGTTTATAAAATCACTTATTCAAGAGGTTGAGTTCTAAACAAATATTTAAATTTAGTTAACTGCTATGCCATACAAGCACACAAACAAATTTCTTCACTTGATATGATTCATCTCTTTCAAGAGGATTATAAAAATCCCCAAATTTGTAATAGCACCTCAACCTCGGACCTGCAGATTATGAATCACATCTTGCAAGATACGTTACCCCCATTAAGTATTCGGTAGAAATAATCATACTTGAAATTAAATGCCTATGAGATTTATACAAGTTCTAACATAAAGACATACAGGTAAACAGGTATATAATATGAGGGTAAACAGAGATTATAAGATTTATACAAGTTCTAACATAAAGACATACAGGTAAACAGGTATATAATCTGAGGGTAAACAGGGATTATGATACAAGGGTACAACATCCAATGTCTGCCCTAGGAACCAAAAACTTTAGCTTGCACATATAAGCCATCCAATCTCTTATTGCAAGCATATCACAATCATAAATGCCAACGGAACAGCTCTATTAAACTCGAGTCGCTCCACCTCTTCAACAAACCAAGATAAGAGTACTCCACCTCTTCAACCACCCATTTAAGCATTGTACAGTAATCGAAATGCCTAAATAGCAAGTAAAGTTCCAAAACGAAAGCAAATAGTCAACCCAGCCTACATTAAGCAAGTATTAGCAAAGCAGCACGCATTGTTTTTAAGTTCTTATGCCATAGACTGCAATGTTGAAAATTGAAACTGGCGTAAATATATGACGAGGGAACCAAAATTTTAACTTACACATATCAGCCACGAATCTCTTCTTAGAAACATATTACAATCATAAAAGGCTAACAAAAAAGCTCTGTTAGACTGTAGTCTAACCACCTTTTTAACCAACCAGAATAAGAGTGCCCACGTACAGGCAGTAGTGAAACCAACTATTTCAGCATTGTACAATTGCCAAAATGCGTAATTGCAAGTAGAGTTTCATAACGAAAGCAAATTGTTGACGCAGCCTAGATAAGTATTAGCAAGGCAGCATGCATTGTTTTTAAATCCTTATGCTACAACAATAGCTTGCAGTGTTGAAATCCTGTGCAAGGAATGTGCTAAGCCTATTGATCACCTGCTTATGGTTTGCCCTTATGCCGTTCAAGTAAGGCACGGACTGAAAAAGTTCTCAAAATTAAGAGGGATATGGAATGGTGCCACCATTGATGAGGATCTGAATAAATGGTGCAAAGATTCATCTGTAGAAATACTGAAGTCCTTTAGGGGTGAAGTCCTTTAGGGGTAGCTGGCGCAGTGGGAAATGTATATGATCAAAAATACAGAAAGGACGCAATTTATTGTTGCCAATTTTTCTGATTTTCCCCATTTTTCTACACTGGTTAAATCATAATCATAAAATTATAACTATTGAAAGTAAAAGAATCTGAATATAACATGAATTTAACTGCGTGCAAAGTTAGCTTGTGATCTGAGACTTGAACGTTTGTCCTGGTTATCCTGTTGATCTTATGATCAACACTAATTCCATTCATATCCTAGAAGACCACAATATTATCTTAATGGTATTCTGTCAGAATCAGTTTTCAAAGCTGGATATGGCCCCAGGGTATAAATTTCTGCTTACTGAGTGCTTTAAAATCCAGTGCAGGAGTGTTCAGTGGTTGAGCAACTCCATGGTGACTCCATTGGAAAAAGCCTGTGTAATGGTGATGCAATCAGCATGCATAGTTGAATAGCCTTATGTAGAACTGGCTGTAGTTGGGACCCAGGCACATCCATTGTCTTTTTCAAAGGATAGATGTCTTTTTCAACAGATTGAAAGCACTAAGAGAACATAAGCTTCTTTATAATGCAAATCAATGCTCCTTAAGGGAGGTAATAACTAAATTCACATCAAATATCTGATCAGCCATCCAAGGTTTACACAAAACCTAGATACAAAGAGAGGCAAATATATTTTGATGGGTAGATGACAAGCAGATTTTGACAACAGCTTTTGAACTAAAAAGTTTAAATGATTTCCAGCATTTGATTATACTGTGATAACTACTATGGTCAACTGTCTAATGCATGGCCTTAGCAACTCAATATGTGTGTGTGTGCACACGTGTGTGTATTAAAAGTTATATCCCATTCATCAATTCAAGTTGCAAACAATACATATATGCAAGGTAAAATAACAAGTCAGACATAAACCCAGTAGCTTGAATATAGAATTAACCAGTCGGGCATAAACTCATTTCTGACATTACTGTAGGTTTGTAGAAGATAAGTTCCTTCCAGATAAGGTTGGATTCTTTACCAAAATTAATTAAAGTCGGTGTCTACATGCATGCAGACTGCAAAACTGATTTTTCCATACCCATACACGAGTTCAAAATTATCATACTTCATCTATGTAATCCCAAAAGACTGAAACCAGAGACCCTTAAATCTTCCAGCCCGCAATTTTTAAATTAAGAGACCAAAATACAGATGACCCAGAACTCCAGCACCCACAAAACTGAGACCTCACAGCTTAATGTGTCTTTACATATTCTTGAATTACATTCAAGCCCTCAGTTTCTTCACCATAGTCCTGTGTATTCAATCACACAACAATAGAAGAGATCAAAAACAAATAAAAATAAGACTTATTTCAAATAGTGACTAAATATTTATTCAAAACAGCATTTTACCTTTACAACAACACAAGAGCACCCAACCACCTTCCTAGCTTTACCCTCTGAGTCAATCTTGCAAAGCTGCATAGGGCAGTTAATAAGTTAAACAACAATAGCTGTAGAGCACAGACAGGAACAATATTGAAAAATACTTACTCCTGCCCATTCACCCAGCTTCTTTGCACTGGGAACAGAAATCAAGTTCACATTGTGCTCAGCACACAGAGCTTGGACTAATTTTGTGTAATCAGGTTGGTTGCAATCCTCTGCAAGAACACACAACTGAGCTGCATGTTTCTCAATGGCTTTGGCACCTTCATGAAGACCTCTAGCAAGACCATCATGAGCCAATGATTTCTTTAATACAAGCTGCAAAGCAGTCAAGATGTCCATAGGTTCTCCCAACGCTGCAACAGGTTTTTCTCCAATGACATCACCATCTCCCCTGTAAATATCAGATAAATATAATCAAATATTGCAACTGGCTTTACAATAAGATGAGAACAAGGACTGCATTTGCTCAGTAAACTGCTATCCAGTGCATTTGTGTCAGACCTGAGAAGATGTTTCCCTGAATGAAAGTTTAAGATACCCATGCCAATCTTCATTAAAATATAATCCATATTTTGAAACCCATGTTTTTAAGGTGGGCCTTCCCTAAAATATGTGCAGATACCAAATTTATCCTAAAATGACTTTTAGGCCAAATTTATTTTTAATACAAGCTATCAGAAAGTTGAACACTCGTGTACCTCTACAACTAGCATCAATCCGTATTACCCTGGATTTAAAAAGAATGTAAAATAACTCCATGTGCAAACCTATCGACACTTGGTAGATCCTAGGTTAAGATGGATATATGCTAGTGTGTGTATATGTGTATGTGTGTACGTATATGCTAGTATGTATATAGTATGTCTCTCTCAAGTCTCAATACTACATATAGAAGAGATTTGGACCCAAGACTACTTATAGGTCAATATCCCCTGGTAGGAAAAACAGCTGATAACTTAGTTAAGGACCAACTCCAACAGATTAAGGTGTGAGACAGTGAGGTGGGGACAACCAAAAGAACTTTGGGATGAGAGAACATTCTAGAATGGAAAATATGAACTGGAAACGGAGCAACACTTTCCGATTCACTGTGAAGCCTGCTCTCATATTATTGGAGAGGGATCAAAATCTCAAATCAGCCATTAGGAAATGGCTTTTCAGGGGGAGACGGCAGGAGCAATAGCAATTATGATTGCAAGAACGAACCAGACTAGAGACAAGATCCAGAAACCAGCAATCGAACGATGAACGCGGAAGCTAGGGCAGGTCAAACAAAGCAACATCCAGATGAGTTCAGTATTTCTTTGAAGCATGATATTTGACCACACCTTTTCTCGGTACCAATGTTTTGTTATGTTCTCTTCTGCTACTCTGTTTTGTTCTGTTTTGGTTCAGCTATATGAAACTTCATATGATGATGGCTCAGTATGTAAACACCTTGTCCCATAGGCCAGACAGTGTTGCAGACAAGTTTATAAAATATATATATTCTATCATACTATCTCTCTCTCTCTCAAGATGCAAGCTAAAATGAGAATAACACCAAACTTGAAACATAGGAAAGACAATTTTCATGAAAGAAGAGGTGGAAGATGGGATCCGAAGAATGGCTTCAGGCAAAGCAAGAGACATTGAAGAGCTGCAAGCAGAGCATTCCAGATGCGGGAAGCTTTTCTCAGCAAAATGTATTACAGCACTCTTTAATCAGCTAATCAAAGAAGGCTTCCCAGACCTATGGTTGACAAGCCTCATTCTGCCCATATTTAAGAGGAGCAAGACGAATGACACAGGAAACTACAAAACCCATCATGATTAGCCCAATATTAGCTAACCTGTTTGGAAACCAAGTAAAGAGAAAATCAGCACCTGGGCAGAGGAAGGGGAAAAAGGAGCTAAAGGTCAAGTGGGGTTCCAGAAAAGACACTCGGGCACATGATAGAGAGAACATGGGACTGCAAGAATGATGAACATAGCCAAGAGAAAATCCAAAGAATGGCCTCAGGCAAAGCAAGAGACATTGAAGAGCTCCAGGCAGAGCATTTCAAATGCGGAAAAGCTTCTCAGCACAATACATTGCAGCACTCTTTAATCAGCTGATCAAATAAGGCTTCCCAGACCTATGGTCAACAAGCCTCGTTCTACCCAAATTTAAGTGGGGCAAGAGGAATGACCCAGGAAACTACAAACCATCATGATTAGCCCAATATTCGCTAAGCTGTTTGGAAAATAAGTACAAAGAAAATCAGCACTTTGTCAGATGAAGAGGGAAAAAGAGTGAAAGGTCAAGTGGGGTTCCAGCGAAAACACTCCAATATAGACCATTAACTCAATTTGAGGCACATGATAGAGAAAACATGGGATTGCAAAAATGACAAACAGTGCCAGGAGAAAATCTGTGGAAGAGGCTTAATAGAAATGGGCATCCCAAATGAGTGGCAAGTAGCAATTCATAGTCTATAAGACCAAGTGAAGGAAAAAAATCATAACTCGGGAAGGGCTGTTCAAGTGCTTCAATAGAGACATAGGAGTAAAGCAAGGTAGACACAGCAGTGAAGCAAAGCTGCTTGCTCTCCCTCGCAGAGTTTGTGATGCACATCAATAAGCTCGAGAAGTGAATCAGAATGGAGGGGGTGTGAACATCAAAAGGAATCATTATAAATATCTTACTCTCTGCAAACAATGTCATTTTTAGCAGCCCAGACACTCCACAGCCTACAAGATCATCTACAAGCTCTGGAAGGCTTAAACAAATCAAAGTATATCTTAGAGGAAAGCCATTGGAAATCACCCAGAACTACAAATATTTTTACACCGGACATCAACAAAACTATAAGTTGGGATGCTTGCAGAAGGAAAAGGTTCCAGGGGGGCTAAAGCCTAAAAGCGGCATCGTCACTTCATAACAGGTAGGGTAGTTGATATGTGGGATTGGAACATGCCATGCATGGTATTCCAGACACTCATCATCCCCATACTCCTCTACAGATGTAAAGTATGGGAACCTAGTGCATCCAAAAAGAGAAAGAGCCAGCTACAGACACTAAAAAGCAGATTATAGCAAGATTCCTGAGTGTTAAAAACAGCACTCCATTTGAGATTATGCTAACTGAAACAGTACCCTGTCCAATAGAAGAAGCAATAAGAAGGTTGTCGCTGTATTGACAAAGGGTAGCAGCCATGGCAGTGACCGAAGAGCAACAAGAATCAGCCAAGAAGTGTTAAGCAAAAGGAAGAATACATGAAAATTGCAATGCAGATAGTGGCTTGAGAAGTGGGGGATGTCGTAGAGGATAACTTCCCATTGGATGGGAAGGAACTAAAAAAAACCCATCTACAGGAACATTATAGATTAGGTAGGTGGAAGAAAACCAAACCACCAAGAGTAATCAGCAACACTATGTGGAGTCTGGACCATTTCAACATGTATGGGGAGAAAACAGCCCAGGACTCCCTGAAGCTCAACATCTCTTACCAAGAACAGCTGCTAATATCTCAACGAAGGACCATCTCACACAGATTGAGGCGTGAAATAAGAAGATGGACATGGCCAAAAAAGCTATGAGAAGAAAGAACAGGCCAGATATGTGGGAAAGAAGTAGAAAGGAAGCAGCACTTCCTGATGAGTTGTGAGGCTTACACTTGCGCATTAGGGAGAGTTCAAAATTCAGATCAGATAAGAAACAGCTTTCAAAGAGGAGATATTGGGGACTACAGCAGCCATGGTCAAAAGGCTGATGAAAACCAGAGATAAGATCTAGAGATCCAACAGCGAAAGGATGATGCAACATGCAGGGAGGGGCAAAGGGCGACAGATTCTGGATGAGTCCAAGATATCTTTGCACAATGATCTTGGATGATGCACTTACTAAACTCTTTTGTTGATGTAATCTTTTGTTGTAAAATGCTAGCTGAATTTAACATCTTAGAAGAGTTCATTTTATCTTGGCCGCATGGGGCAGTTGGCCTTTCCAAAACTCTCTCTATCTTGGCCCCATGGGCCAGTTGGCCTTTCCAACTATTCGATACAACTCTCTCTATCTTTGCCCCATGGGCCAGTTGGCCTTTCCAACTATTCAATACAACTCTCTCTATCTTTGCCCCATGGGCCAGTTGGCCTTGCCAACCATTTAATAAATCTCTCTCTCTCTCAACTTAACCTTTTTTCTCTTGGTGCAAGTAAGACCACATAACACATATCCTAACAAGCAAATCAGTTCTGAAAATTCGAAAGGTTTTTGCTTTTCATTCATTTAAACATATACCACACCCAATTGGCATTTTTATGTCCAGAATCCATATATGTCACTTTAACTCATGATGACAATCCCTTCAAACTGCCTCCAGAGACATCGACTTATACTGTCAATGGTGCCCAGTACCCTCAGTCCCGTCTTCCATTTCTCCATAACAATCTAGGTGGAAATAAGTCTTGACAATTGAGTCGAAACAAACAGATAACAGACGAAGCTAGACGAGGTTTTCTTGACCTAAACTGATCCATTGATGTCTTGGAGACACATTGGCATTGATGCCAAGTTGACAAGTGCAGTTACAACAGAAAACAGTTTTGGGGAAGTTCTTGTTTCGTTTGTTTAATTTCCTTGTCGTTTCTCCTAGTTATCTGGAGAAAAGTGAACAGGAAGAGACGTATACATGTGGTAAATGTTAAAATGTAAAGCAGCTGCAGAGGATATTCCTCAAGCAGCTCTTCAAGCTGCCCCCTTTAAGCAGACCCCTTCAAGCTGCCCCCTTTAAGCAGACTCCTTAGACCTGCCCCCTTTAAGCAGCCCCCTTCAAAGCTGCCCCCTTTCCTAAACTACCCTCCTCTATAAGGTCGGTCACCTAGCTAAGTCGGCCACCTACATAAGTCAGCCACCTATCCTAGCTAGGTCGGCCACCTACCCTAGCACCTATCCTAAGCTAAGGCAGCCCTAACCTAAAAGGAGACCCTAACCTAAAGACTCCTAACCTAGACTCCTTGATATATAAAGAGAGGGAGGTGCCCTCTTCTACAGATCAGTTATTCGCATCAGTTTGATATATCAGCTCTGAGTAGTAGCTAGGAAGTGTATATCTGGAGGAAGGTAACACAGTTCTGGAGCAGCTAGCATACTTCTGAGCAGCTAGCATATTTCTGAAGGAGCAGCTAGCATATTTCTGAGGGAGCAGCTTAGGATTTTCTGAGGAAGCAAGGGAGCAACAGAGACACTTCTATAGCAGCTGATTTCTATATTTTGGACAGCATCTAAAGACTGTTCTGGGCAGCATATAAGAGGCTGTTCTATAGCAGCTATCTTACTCTGCTCTAAGAGTTATTCTGGACAGCTTCTGAAAGTAATTCTAAGCAGCAACAGAGACACTTCTGTAGCTGCTGAAATTTCTGTTCTGGACAGCATTTAAAGGTTGTTCTGGACAGCAACTCAAGGGCAGATTTGAGTCAGTCTCAAGGGCACTTTTGGGACAGAAAAAACTACAACAATAGCTACAGGTCTGAGGGCAGATCTGAGTAGAGACTCGGAGATATTTAAAGACACAGAGACAGCAGTAAGTGTTACTGGCTTATCTCCTTCCAAGGAAGTCTTGTACTGTCATTGTACTTGTTGACTGATAATATATCACAAAGAAGTTTGTTGGGTTTTCTTCGCCTTGAGAGTTTCCCAGGATAAATAATTGTGCACTCTGTGAATGTTAATTTCCAATGTTTCTTATGCTTCAGATTATTTGTTAAAAGTAAAAGAGTACTACTGTGGACTATTGTTATCTGTTTATGCTTGAAATTTAACATGGTATCAGAGCTCTAGGGTGTGAGAGAGCTCGGTTCTACAGTCTGCTAAGAGACTACGTAGATCCTTAGGAGTTATTCAAGCACAGTGCTGCAAAGATGTCTTTCATTTCTGTAAGGCCTGAGGACAGACTTGAAAGGGCTTCAAACTTTAATGTTTGGAAAGCAAGAGACCTGAATATTCTGGAAGAATATGACTTGGACAACATTGTGACCAGCACACTAGAAGAGCTCACCTCCAATGCGGGAAGGACAACCTTCAAGAAGAATCAGGCAAGGGCAAAGAGAATCATATTTGATTCAGTCAAAGATAATATCATGCCTGTTATAGCACCTCTGAAGACAGCAATGGAGTGTTTTGATACTCTATTCAATCTGTATGAAAATAAGGCACCCAGTCAGAAGAGGGTTCTAAAGAATAAGCTTTGAACCCTCAAGATGGAGAAGGATGACTCTGTAGCTTCATTCGTCACAAAAATCTCTCAGTTAAGGGATCAGCTACTAATCATTGGTATAACGGTAGATGATGATGATCTCGTCCAGACTGTTGTGGATGGTCTTCCATCTTCTTGGGAGACATTTCTGACCGAGATAAATACTCGTGAAAACCAGCCAGAGTTTGAAAGGTTGTGGCATGATTGTCTGCAAGAAGAAGGAAGAATTCAGAGTCAAAATGGTACTCCAAAGGAAGAGAACCTTGCTCTAGCAGCAAGGACAAGGAAAGGTTCAAAAGATCTTATGGTATCTCCTTCAGAAGAATAGAGCTGCTAGTTACAGCAGTCCAAGGCATTGTCACATTCTTTCAGCAGTAGCATCCTTTTGACAACAACAGTTTAGCAAAGTACAAGGTATGTATCCTATGTAGTTAGTTAATTATGCTTGCTTGTCAAATTTCATAGCAAGAACAAGTCTAGATTTCAATTTGTATTATCACATGTCCAAAGAAGTTGTGATCTCAGCATTTACCTGTTGTAATTGATGCAAGCTGGATCATTTTCCCTGGTCTGCAAACCCAACAGTTTGTCTTGGTTAGTTGGACCATTATCCCTAGTACGGGAGTCCGACAAGTTCTCATTTGAGTCATTTATTTTTAGGATGGGTTATTCTCCATGGTTTTGGGAACTCATCAAATATGTTCATTTGAGTCGGGCCATTGCCTCGAACACTGGAGTCCTGAAAATTATAATTGAGCCATTGTCCCTAGTACGGGAGCTCAATAGTATTATGCATGTAATCCATAGCATGTCTCACAGTGTCCGACAGTTTGCCGAAAGAGAAGAGAACTAAGATGGAGCCTTCTGGGAAGAAAGGAATTTTTGTTGGGTACAGTGAAACATCCAGGGCCCTACAGAATCTATGTTCCGAGCAAAAGATGTATCAAGGTAAGAAGGGATGAACTTTTCATGAATAAGTTGCATTTTAAGCATTCTAAAGAATCACAGCAAGATACAAAGATGGAGGAACCTAAAGAGCCATTGGATCAAGTTGATACTATGGATACAGTAGAACATATAGAGAGACCTATGAAGGTACCTCCTGCTAAGAGGAAACATGCCATGGTGGAAGAATAGCAATCCATCATAAAAAAATGATGTATGGGAAGTAGTACCAAGACCGGAAGGAAAATTTATGGTTACTTCCAAGTAGTTGTTCAAAATCAAGCATGCAGTTGATGGAAGTATTGAGAAATACAAAGCGAGATTTGTGGCTCGTGGTTTTTCTCAAAAGGAAGGTATTGACTATGATGAAACATCCGCACATGTTGCAAGGTATACTTCCATCAAGAGTCAAGACCATCATATCCCTGGCTTCAATTTTGGGTTGGAAACTTCACCAAATGGATGTAAAAACTGCATCTCTAAATGGTCAAGTTGAGGAAGAAGTATATATAAAACAGCCAGAGGGTTTCGTGGTTCAAAGAAAGGAATCACCTGTGTGCAAATTAAAGAAAGCACTATATGGGCTGACATAGGCACCAAGAGCCTAGTATACGAGAATCGACAGCTATCTTCAAAACTTGAATTTTTCCAAAGAGTGCAGTTGATCCCAACCTTTATTTTAAGGTAATAGAAAATCATCCTCTAATTTTGATTTTATATGTTGATGATTTATTTCTTACTGGAGAGGAACAACTGATAGCTCGATGTAAAAGGGAGCTCACTTCTGAATTTGAAATGAAAGACATTGGATTCATGCATTACTTCCTTGGTTTGGAGGTATGGCAAAGATTAGATGAAATTTTCCTTTCTCAAGGAAAGTATACAGTTGATATACTGCGCAGATTTGGTATGCTAGACTGTAAGCCCATGTCGACACCCATGGTATCTAACTTAAAGAAGTTACATGAGTCAAATTCTTGATCAGACTTGGTGGACCCATCCTTGTATAGGATGCTTATTGGATCTTTAATGTATTTGATCCATACAAAGCTAGATATATGCTTTGTTGTAAGCGCCTTGAGTCAGTTTATGTTTGAGCCAAGACACAGACATTGGATTGCTGCTAAACATATTCTCGGATACTTGAGAGGGTCCATTGCATATGGACTTAGATATACTTCCAGTGGAGGAGTGTTGCTTCATGGTTATGCTGATTTAGACTGGGCTAGGAGCTCAATGTACCGGAAGAGTACTTCTGGATACTATTTTAGCTTGGGTTCAGCTATGATATCTTGGTCAAGCAAGAAACAGAACTCTATAGCACAAAGTACAGCTGAAGCAAAATATATAGCAGCAAGTAATGCAAGCAGAGAAGCAGAGTGGCTGAGAAAGCCTTTGTCTAGGTTGTTTCAAGAGAGGTTAGAAACAATTGTTATCCATTGTGATAACCAGAGTTATTTAGAGTCACAAAGAACCTAGTCTTCCATGATAGATCAAAGCATATTGAGATGAAATATCATTTCATCAAAGACACGGTTCAAAGACATACCATCAATCTGCAATACATTCGTACTGATGAGCAGATAGCAGATATTTTGACTAAGCCTCTGTCTCTTGGAAAATTTGTGTACTTTCGAGACAAGCTTGGTATGGCAAAAAATGTGTCCCTCACTGAGGGAATAGCGACATCAGAAGACATTCTCCAATGTGAGGCCTTAAGTGTCCACCCTCAAGCTAGCCAGGGAGATTTGGAGAATCAACCAGTCTTGTGAGGTATTGACAAAATCCAAGGGGAACATACAACCTCTATGAGTCAAACCAAAAGTCAGGACGTACGAGATGCTATATGATCTTGTGAGTCAAGCCAAGGAAAAGGTAGAAGCCTTATAAAGACAAAAGTCAAGATGTAAGTCTAATGCAAAAGTCAGGGGGGGCGTACAACCTCTGTGAGCATAGACAGTCTATTGCAAAAGTCAAGGGGAATGTACAACCTCTATGAGCATAGACAGACTAGTGCAAAAATCAAGGGGAACATACAACCTTTGTGAGCCTAGTCAAGTCTTGTGAGCTTTGTGTGTCAAAGCAAAAGTCAAGACAAGTCTTGTGAGCTTTGTGTGCCAAAGCAAAAGTCAAGACAAGGAAATGTGAAAAGTTCTCCTAAGTCTTCATGATGAGCTATGAGTATTACTTAGGGACTGGCCACCCCTAAGTGAAATGACTCTAGCAATTGACCATGGTTAAGGAGAACTGATTGATCATATTCCATTGATCATGTGCGGATGTCAACAAGTCAATGTACATGTGCAATGACTAGAAAGAACTATGTGAATGTGGATGCATGAAGAATACCCTCTTTGCTGAGAGAGAGTGTTAAAATGTAAAGCAGCTGCAGAGGATATTCCTCAAGCAACTCTTCAAGCTGCCCCCTTTAAGCAGCCCCCTTTAAGTAGCTCCCTTCAAAGCTGCCCCCTTTCCTAAATTTCCCTCCTCTAAAAAGTCGATCACCTAGCTAAGTCGGCCACCTACATAAGTCAGCCACCTATCCTAGCTAGGTCGGCCACCTACCCTAGCACCTATCCTAAGCTAAGGCAGCCCTAACCTAAAGACTCGTAACCTAGACTCCTTGATATATAAAGAAAGGGAGGTGCCTTCTTCTACAGATCAGTTATTCACATCAGTTTTATATATCAGCTCTGAGTAGTAGCTAGGAAGTGTATTTCTGGAGGAAGGTAACACAGTTCTGGAGCAGCTGGCATACTTCTGAGCAGCTAGCTACTTTCGATCAACTAGCATATTTCTGAAGGAGCAGCTAGCATACTTCTGAGCAACTAGCATATTTCTGAAGGAGCAGCTAGCATATTTCTGAGGGAGCAGCTTAGGATTTTCCGAGGAAGCAAGGGAGCAACAGAAACACTTCTATAGCAGCTGATTTCTATATTCTAGACAGCATCTAAAAACTATTCAGGGCATTATGTAAGAGGTTTTCTATAGCAGCTATATTACTCTGTTCTAAGAGTTATTCTTGACAGCATCTGAAAGTTATTATGAGCAGCAACAGAGGGAATTCTGTAGCTGCTGATATTTCTGTTCTGGACAGCATTTAAAGGTTGTTCTGGACAGCAACTCAAGGGCAGATTTGAGTCAGTCTCAAGGGCACTTTTGGGACAGCAAAAACTACAACTTATTTTTCTTATTTTTCTTATTTTCCATGACATAATCTGTGTAAGCAAATGAAAATAATCTCTGATTAGTGCATCTTCTTAATCATATCCAGCGGTTCGATTTCCCACTGCAAACTTTGTATTGGCAGGACTAAACAAGATATTTTTTAGGTTTTATTGTCACAACTAATCAGACGAACAAACAACGTATTGTTGATGTAACAATTTGTTATTCCAATGCATTGATGTTGTAATAATTTGTTATTAGAATGCATCGGGACCAAATGCAGTTGATTATTTGTATAGGTCACCCAATGTATTGAGCTACTCCGCTAGAAGCAACTTCTCCCACTAATCCATATATCAAACATATGTACAAAGTCACTCCGCCCAACCGGCAAGTAAATCAGGCAAGCAGCGAACACCCATAAATCTTTTTACACGATTACCTTCAAAAGAGCCAACAAAGACTTAGGTTTTCTTTAAGGGCCACAAATGTACCGTTATTCTTCATTTCGACAGTAAAAGATGCATCGGTTATATCCATATGATTTTGTAAAATTATGAACCCAAGGGTATTGAACTCGTGACCTACGATCATCACTTGGTTAACCCGTAATCTGATCTCTACGGCAACCTCAGAAACTAAATTTCCGCATACTCATTTGCTTATAAATTTTCCACTTATACTGCCATCAAAATTAACCAAAATAAAACAGAAAGACGAAAACACCCATACCCATCCGCCATGGCTTCGCCGGGATAAAGAATCACAGCCACTAACACGCGCCTGCGCCCTGGAGTGCTCGCTAAATGTCACACCAGAGGATGGAGAGTCCAAAAAGGCCGAACACATAGGAGAAGATATTAGGGCTAAAGGGTGCCTATATATGGTTGGTACTAGGGTTTTTCTTGTTAGGGTTAGGGTTTAAAACAAACCACGTTATAATTTTCCACGTTGAGTAGATCCATGTAAAGTTATGTGTCCTAAGATGTAATGCACTCCTCCCCTCTCGATTCTAATTCTTTGGTATCATTTACAAGAAGTTGAGAGTGAGTGTTGGCACTGTGAAATGAGGGAAGGTACTCTGCCTTTTTTTTCTTGGAAAAAAAAAGGTATTAGCACTGTGAAAAAAAAATTTACCAAGTTGTTTCAAGTGAATGTTTCATTTAAAAGTTCTTTGGTATCATTTACAAGAAGTTGAGAGTAAGTGTTGGCACTGTGAAATGAAGGAAAATACTCTGTTGTGTTTTCATGGTTTTGTAATTTGGAAAAAAAAAAGGTATTGGTACTGTGAAAGATTTGTTGTTTTTTCATGGTTTTGTAACTTGGAAAAAAAAAAGTATTGGTATTGGCACTGTGAACAATTTTTTTACCAACTTTTTTCTTCACTTATTCATCGGGTAATATCAAAGATTTTACAAACTTGTTTCAAGTGAATACTTCACTCATTGATCCAGTAATAACAAAAATCCTATTTACAGTGGTTATTTTCAAAACTCTTTTACCTACTTGAGTGATTTTTTTACTTATTACCAGGTAGTTTCAAAATTCACACTGAAACCACCCAAATTGCACTTATAATTTAATTCTTTGGTATCATTTACAAGAAGTTGAGAGTGAGTGTTGGCACTGTGAAATGAGGGAAGGTACTCATTTCAAGTGAATGCTTCACTTATTCATTGGGTAATATCAAAGTTCTTTGGTATCATTTACAAGAAGTTGAGAGTAAGTGTTGGCACTGTGAAATGAAGGAAAATACTCTGTTGTTTTTTCATGGTTTTGTAACTTGGAAAAAAAAAAGTATTGGTACTGTGAAAGATTTGTTGTTTTTTCATGGTTTTGTAACTTGAAAAAAAAAAAAGTTTTCGTATTGGYACTGGGGACGATTTTTTTTAAATGCTTCACTTATTCATCAGGTAATATCAAAGATTTTACAAACTTCTTTCAAGTGAATACTTCACTCATTGATCCAGTAATAACAAAGATCMTTTACAGTGGTTATTTTCAAAACTCTTTTACCTACTTGTTTTGAGTGATTTTTTCACTTATTACGAGGTAGTTTCAAAATTCACACTGAAACCACCCAAATTGCACTTATAATTTAATTTCAACACATTTTCTTACAATTGAAATTGTTTTGTATTTCTTATCCGTCCCTTGCTTTAACTTTTTATTAAATCTCACTTATCAATGTTTGAATTATATTTTTAAATCTAATAATGATTTTACAAATTTGATCAAAATTTCCAGTTTTCTATTTGCAACATTGTTGTTATTCTTTGTATTATATTCATGATGAGTGAAGAGTACACTAAAAAAGAACTAGTAAAAAACCATTCATTTGGTGACAAACCAAAAATCAACAAGGGTTGCATGGCAACTCAGTCCCTGCTGAGTTAATTGGGAAATACATGTTGAACAATGAAACTTAATATAACTAAATGCACAAGTAATGAATATTTTTTGTCAAAAGATAATAATTGAGGGTTGTTTGTAAGTTGAATTTCCTTTATTTAGCTTTTTAAAATCTATTTATTTAAAATTTTATTTAAAAAATAATAATAAAATATCTCTATATTCGAAAGATAATATTAGTTGTTTTAATTTTTTTAAATAATAGAATTAATTTAAGTTATTCACATCACACAATCTTATATTTTTATCTAGATTATAACTATATATTGTAAGGAGAAAGTTGTTTTCTTTTCTCAATTATAAGATATTAAGTTATATATATTGTCACGTATAATTTATCAATTATATTATAGTATTCCTAGTAAACAGGATTGAATTTAATCCTTATATGTTTTCACAAGTCTTATGTCTTCCATCTTCCATCGAAGTTGGCTCACAGAGTTTGATAATGTAAAATTATATCTTCCACTCACAATCGTCGAGTCAAATCAAATACTTTGCCGTTGAGTATGAAAATCAATGGCCCGACCTTCGAAAAGTGATGCCGCAGATTCGGACTCCTCCTCGACATGACGACCCCACACCTTCAACGGCAATGATAACAAGGCAGAACTCGACCCGTTAGTTGCTTACATGTCCGCTTCTTATAGGTTTCTCGCTGGCTACAGTTCCATAATGTAATTTGCTTTTGTCGACTCTATTTATTCAATATATATACAGATAACAACACGCTAACCCATTAATTAATGTAAAATTTGTATCAGGAGTCGTTGTCACGTATAACTTAGAGAAAATAAATATATATTGTCATGTATATTTAAGATTTTTGTAGTGCAGTACAGCAGACCCTAAAATAAATATAGGCAAACAACATGCTCCCTCCATTCTTTGTCAAACTGTCAAATCCATTAATTGTGTAATCAATTTTATACATTGAATGACATGAAGCCTTCAATAACACTTCAAAGATATCAGCCAATTAAATTTCAGAAAAAATATATATTTTTATTATTAAAAAAATACATGTATTGATTTCCTATGTTACACATTGGATATAGCACATAAATTTAAAGTCAACAATAAACTAATACATAGTCAAAGGGCAACTCATTGCTATAGTCCCAGGCCTTTGGCAGGTACTAATAACATATGTATCTATGAAAATGTCCATACTAATTTACAATGTTGTTAGCCATCTACCACTTGCTAACTAGTGTAAAATTGAATGGGATCCTTTACAAAAATTTCTCATTAAATTGCATCAAAGTCGCCACATGGGCATCAACATGTAGATAAAAGTCCATAAATAATAAGTCTAACTATTTTACACACATAACACAGGGCACATGTAACAATAGACACTCATTAATGTTCATGGAATGAGTTTTTGTATCTGGGGGTTCATCCCGGTCCTTACAAGTGGACCCCCATCTATCATTGATCAATGTTAGGTCAAGAATAATATCATCTTATCAATTGTTGCCTTACTCGAACTATAGAGTTTTCTCTACTTCTGAGGTTTCAAGAGTAAGCATTGGAAACTACTTGTTCTAGTGCATGGGATTGTGGGTTGCAACATGTGACTCCCCATTCATGGTGTAGGGTGCACCCCTTAGTAATCCATGAGTTGGAAAAGATGTGTCACACCTAGTTCCACCCCTTGTCCCTATACAATGGTTTGTGTGTATAGATTGGTACAAAGCAATGAGTCACCATATGAAGGAAAAATCATAATTGGTTGTGTTCACTCTACTTTAAACTTGAGGTGTTCATACATTCAAAATTCAAGAATGTAATTATTTAAATTTAAACATATTTTTAAGGGTCGTGGTTCTCCCTTGTCATTCTCACTCCCTACCTTGTTAGCCTAGTTAGCATGCAATGCGTTGGCACTCGCTAAAGGGCCTCTAATAGCTATTTTTTACTTCAACAAGGCTCAAAGATGGGTCATTTGACCTATCTTCAACTTTATTATTGGAAATAATGAGTGTAGTGGTTTTGCCTAAAACACTCTTAAATGTATACCAAAAGTTGCCACAAAGCAATAGTTATTCCTATGAAGGTACCCCATTAACATCTCTATTTCCAAGTATTGGATAGAGGAAGAGGCCCTCAAAAGAGTCAATGGGAGAGAAATGGTGAAAACATCCATATAAGTTCCTGGAAAGAATAAGTAACAAAGTAAAAGAAGATGATGGAATTACTTTGGAAAAAAATGGTCTTGATAAAAAAAGATGGAGAAAAATTAAGATGAAGTTGATTTGGATCCATGTTTTATACAATTGAACATGTTTATAATTATATGGTTTTGCAAGAAGTATAGTAGAGTAAGAATCTAGTGTGGAGGAAGATTTGAAACCTAATCCCATAGCCCAAAATATCAACATTTTTATGGTTAGTTGTTAAGGGCAACATCTTAACATGGGATCCCCTTTAAAGAAGAGGACCACTGTCCAACTCGAAGTGATCTCTATCAAAAAGCAATGTAGTGTTTGTGTATTCAAAATGAAACTCCTATTGCAACTATTGATATAATGAAAACATAAAATTGAGAATAGCATAAATAAAAAATCAAAAGTAAAGAAAATAATGGGGCACCTATAGAGCCAAAAGTGAGTTGCACCTTCAAAACTAATTAATGGAAAGTAATGGAGTGTTAAGCAATTTTTTTTTTTACAAAGTTCTAACTTTATCTTATTCCATAGGAGTTTTAAAAAATTACAAAAAAAAAAGTTGAAAAGGTATCTAAATATTTTTCTACTTCATTTTTTTTTTTGAAGGGTGGCACTCCCTAAAAATTCTAACATAGTTTTAATTCTATCATGTCCCGTGAAAGTTTCAATAGTTTTAATTCTATCATGTCCCGTGAAAGTTTCAAAAATGTCGAGAAAGTAAAGAAGGCATCTAAATATTTTTCTTCTTCAATTTTTGAATGGTGGCACTCCCTAAATTATTTGCATTTCAAAGCTAAATAGTATCTTGTGCAATGTGATGTTTCTCAGCAAATATAAAGACAACTCATAAGTAAAATACCTTTAAAATATCATTATGTGCTTAGTGCCCTTCCAAGTTGTAAGAAAGACTTGCAAAATATTCACTAAGCACATTGGAAATGTTGTATATAAAGGAAATAGTTGTTAAACATATTTGACATAATGAAATTGTGTTAAACATATTTGACATAATGAAATCACAATTTCATTATGTAGAGTTAATCTTGCACATTCATAATATATAATTTAAATTTATTAAAAAGATGTAGTCAATCTTACATGTTTTTAATATGCAATTAAAATTAATTAAATACATTTTAATATACAATTAAAATTAATTAAAAAATATAATTTATCTTACATACTTTTAATATATAATTTAACTTCTTCATTAACAAGAGGAATAGACGTATCCTCAAACATATGGTGTTACAATCACATATAATATACAATTTAAATTAATTAAAAAAAGTAGAGTTAATCTTATACATTTTTTTATATAAAATTAAGCTTCTTCATTAACAAGAGGAATAGACTTCTCAAATCTACAATGTTACACTTATATATAAGATTAAGCATAACTCCTAAAGATTCTAGATATTCTAAAGATCGTGACTTTAATATCTTAAAACTTTAATTTTGTAAATAATATACAAATCAATTTACATAAAAGAAGGTAACTTGATAATTTTTTAAACATTGAAAAGCAATGCACTCCTTATTGTGATTTCCAATTCTTTGGTATCACTTACAAGAAGTTAGAGTATTGCCATTGTGAATGGTTTATTTACCAATTTATTTCAAGTGAATACTTCACTCATCGCCCATATAATATCAATGATTATAGTGATACTACTTGTTCTTGAGATTATTTCGTTTATTTATTTCAAGTGAGATTATTTTACTTACTTATTTCAAGTGATCTCTTCACTCATCACCCAGACAATACCAAAAATAACATCGATACCACCCATTTTCAATTTCACTTAAACTTAATTTCAACACATTTTCTTACAATTGGAGCTCTTTTGCATTTATTATCCTTCTCTTGCTTCAACCTTCTATTAAATTTCATATATCAATCTTTGAATTGTATTTTTATAATCTAATAAGAATTTAATAAAATTGATCAAAATTATCCTCAACGTCCCTTATATATTCCCCCCCTCTTCTATTTGCAACATTGCTACTATTTTTTTGTATTTTCCTCGTGATGGGTGAACAGTGCATTCGAAATGCATTGTTTACAAATTATTCACACAGTGGTAAATCAAAATCAATAACACGTGTATCTATGAAAACCTCCATACTAAATTACAACATTGTTGTTAATCATCCACCACTCACTATTAGTGTAAAATTGGAAGGGCTCCGTTATCGTAATCACCCATTAAAATGCATCGAAATCACCACACGGGCATATAATATGCAAATAAAAGTCCATAACTATAAAGTCTAACCATTTGACACACATAACATGGGGCGCACACAACAATAGCCATGCAATGAGATGTCAATGGAATAAGGTTTCTATCAAGTGGGAGTTCCTCGTGATCCTTGCAAGTGGACCCCCGTCCATTACTAGTAAGCTTTACTTGAATTATGGAACCTTCTATGCTCCCGAGGTTTCAAGAGTGAGCATTTGAAACTAGTTGTTCTGGTGCATGGGATTTGAGGGTACAATTATGGTGGTGTTCCTTTCACTCATATATAGCCTGACCAATTTCATGGCAAGGTCTTCCTTCTAGTCATTGGGATTCTCTGAAGAGATTCAAAAGTGCTAGAGAAGCAAACAATTGACTCTATGTTCATGGTGTAGGGTGCAATGTCAGTTAATCCATGAGTTGGAAAAGATGCATCACACCCAATTCTACCTTTTGTCCCTGGATAGTAATTTGCACGTATAGATTGGTACAAATCAATGAGTTACCATACAAGGGAAAAACCTTAACAAGTTGTGTTCACTCCACTTTAAACTTAAGGTATTCGTAAATTCAAAATCCAAGAATGTAATTATTTACATTTAAACATGTTTTTAAGGGGTTTGGTTCTCCTTTTTTACCATCACTCCCAGCTATGTTAGTTTCGCTAGCATGCAATGGTCGGTTTCCACCCACTAGAGGGCCTCTAAGAGCCACTTATGACTTCAATGATGCTTAAAGACGTGTTATTGAATCCATCTTCAACTCTGGTAATTCACATCAGCTTTAACATTGGAAGTAATGAGCACGATGGTTCTGACCGAGGCCCCCTAAAATGTATACCAAAAGTTTACCACAAAAGTATGGTTATTCCCATGAACATACCCCATTGACATCTCTATTTCTAAATATTAGATAGAGGAAGAGGAGGTGGAAGGTGTTGATGTTACAGTAGTTGCGAGAGGTATTAACCTCCACGTGTAACCTTTGACTAGAATGGAATACTTCGAAAGCAAGGGAAACCCTAAATAGATGTGTGAAAACCCTAGAAGATAAGTCGACCTAGCATAATAAATAATATCAGAAAATATAATTTACCAGAAAGTCAGGTCGGCCCAACCAGAAAAGTCATTGGTCAAATTAATATAAATAGAGGAAGTTTTAGCTCATTTGTACACCCAGTTAAAGCATAAGTCTTGTGGAGAGCTACAGTTGTAGCTGCAACTGCAACTGCAATGAAGAATAAGGGTGTATGGTCATCTCTTGGTCTTGGTCTCTCTCTAGCACTATCAAGTGATATTCTTGGTGATTCTCTTGGTGATACTCTTGGTGATAAGTATGGCTCAAGTTTGAGAGAGTAGTGCAATTGCAGCTGCTACAGTTGTGTATGGTATTAGTTATGTGGATATGGAGACTCTCTCTCTCTTGTGCACTACCCTTGGAGAAGGAGCACTATACTTGTCTTGAGTTCTTGCTGCAGTTAACAGCTAGGGTTTATCTGTTGTTTCAAGTATGGCTTTCTGAAATAATTCCATCAAAGGTTAAGGTGCTCGAAGGTAGCCTTGTGTCTATGGTTGGATGACAATGTTGAGATATTGTCTATGGTGAAAACAAGCACACCTATTATTTTAACAAGTTATGGGCCCACACTATATTCATATAGTCTAACCACTGGAAGGTAGATTGGGAAGTTCATTGTCAAGCTCTTTATAGCACCAGTTGCAGTTGCAGTTGAAGTCGGGTTTTGCAGCGACAACAAATCCTTACCCATTTGTTCAGGCACCTAAAGTGAAGCGTTTGGCATATTTCTTTAACATCCTAGTGCGCCCTAGCCTAGCACACCTCTTGGTACCCTCATCTAGCAAAAACATCGGGTTTGAATATTTGGTCAAAGTCAAAGTTTGACTTGTCAAAGTCATAGTTTGATTGGTCAAAGTCAAAGTTTGACTTGTCAAAGTCATGGTTGACTGGTCAAAGTTTGACTTTTCAAAGTCATAATTTGACTAGTCAAAGGTTGACTTCTGGTCAAATTAACTTTGTGGTCAAAGTTGAAATTTCAGAGTTTCTACCTTGTTCTAATCATTGAACCTTTTGATTCATTTTCTAACCTCTCCTTGTCAAGATGGTATCTAGTTTCAGATTGGAAGACAAGTTGGACGATGCTACAAAGATTTCAAGGTATGCACTTGTATATGCTCTTCAAGTTATATCATCTAGCAAAACATGGGTGTGTTTACAGGGGATGTATAAGAGACCTTGTGCGATCAATGATCTTGGATTTAGTGCGGTCAAAGGAACAAGCACACCCTCCACAGTAGTTGAGGCTTCAGGTTCCAGGTTTGATTAAATTGATAAGTTTCCAATTTGCACATATCAAGGTTGATAGTTGCTACATTATAAATTGTGAAAGCAGTCTTTGAAAGGTTCTATTACTGCTAGATATAATGAATACTTGATGGCATGTGAATACTATTGATATAGATGCTTATTGTATTTGTTTGCAAAATGAACTAACATCTCCTCTAGAGAGATATTTCTTGTTTTACTCACGTGCAGTTCACCTTGATCATACTATGTTGATCGTCATGAAATTGTTATTCATTCTTGTTAACATAGATACGTTCTTATGAAAATGATATTATGCTAGAAATACTTTTATCGTTCTTGTCTCGGGCAGGTTATCTTACAATATTTCATGGAGTCTACCATGAGGATGTATTTGTTTGTTCCAAATAAGTTACTATGGAAGAATGATTGATCACAACACTAGAAGAGTGTTGAAGAATGTTGTCTGTTATTTTCCTTTGTTATTGTTCTTGTTCCAGGCAGGTCACAGGTGATAGCTCTAGGAGGGAGTTACACTGACAGTTGCAAGCATGGATCAAATGACTTCATCAATGGTGAAGCAAACAGTCTCACCAAGTATCAATTATAAAGGAAGCATGAAAAGAAAAATAAGTTTCGGACATCCTTCAGATGCATGTCAACCTTCTCACTAAATGGCCAAGACCATGATGAGGTCCATGATAAAGATCCTGTAGCTCCCAGGATTGCAGTTGCAAAGGGAGGTAAGAATGTTGTATCAGACATGGTAGAACCACAAAGATCTGAAGATCCACACCAAGATAAGACTAAGGAGAGAAGACCAGCTTGAGCTCGCGAGATCATGCAGAGAAATATGGTGCTCCAGATAGAACTTTTAGAGAAAGAAAGAATTCAAAACCATATTCCAGCTACAGAACCCTCCTCTTTGAAGAAGCAGTAAGAAGAAAGAATACAAGGAAGTTGTGATGGAAGAATATCAATCATGAAAAACGATGTATGAAAATTGTGCCTAAATGAGTTTACAAGATAAAGCATGCATTGGATGAAAGTATCGATAAATACAAGGCAAGATTCATGGCTAGAGGGTTCTCCCAGAAGGAGGGAGAAGACTATGATGAGACGTTTGCTCCAGTTGCCAGATACACCTCTATTAGAGACATCCTATCTATAGCAACATCCATGGGTTGGAGTTTACATCCAATGGATGAAAGATCGCTTTTCTCAATGGAGTAATTGAGGAAGAGGTATACATAGAATAACCTCAAGGTTTCGAGGTACACCAGAGAGAAACCCATGTATGCAGATTAAAGAATTCCTTGTATGGATTCGAGTAAGCTCCAAGAGCTTGGTGTAGAGCCTCTCATTATTCAGTGTAAGAAGGAGGTAGCCTCAACGTTTGATATGAAGGATCTTGGTCTCATGCACTATTACTTGGGATTAGAAGTATGGCAGAAGCGTGGTGAAGTCTTCCTAGGGAAAGGGAAGTATATTATAAAGATTCTTCAGAAGTTTGGGATGATGGATTGCAAATCCATGGAAACTCCCATGGTGACAAGTCTAAGGAAGTTGAGAGACTTTGATTATGATCCAATAGACTCGTCCTTGTACCGATAGTTGATTGGATCATTGATGTATTTGGTAAATACCAGGTCGTACATTTGCTTTGTTGTGAACATGTTGAGCCAGTTCCAGGTGAAACCCAGACATGACCATTGGATAGCTGCAAAACATATATTGAGATATCTTTGTGGGACAATAACCTATGGTTTGAGATATGTCTCAAACAGTGAAGTACAATTGCATGGATTTATTGATTCAGATTGGGCAAGGAGTGTAGATGACAGAAAAAATACTTCTTGTATGTGTTTTAGTTTGGGATATGCTATGATATCATGGGCTAGTAGGAAATAGAAGTTTGTTGCACTCAGCACTGCAGAAGCAGAGTATATTGCAGCTTGTGATGCTTATACGGAAGTAATGTGGCTCTGTAAGCCGGTTTCTGGACTATGTGATCAAGTGTTGGATTCGACCATGATATATTGTGATAACCAGAGCTGTGTGAAGCTCTCACAGAACCCGATGTTCCATGACAGGTTGAAGAACTTTGAGCTCAAGTACTATTTCTCTATGATAAAAGTCCAGAGGGGAGAAGTGGTTCTCCAGTATATCTCCACTGATGAGCAGACAACAGATATTTTGACAAAGCCTTTGTCCAAGATAAAGTTTGCATACTTGAGGGACAAGTTGGGGCTCGTGGAGATTGCTCCCTTGGTTGAAAGGGAGGAGATTACTTCCTCTGTTGGGAGGGAGCACCGATAAGTGGCATCATGGATTGTCAGTGAGTTGTGGATCTGTATCATGCTAGTATAACTTAGAGATGGTCATACAACTTAGAGATGATTCTTTCATCATGCTAGTTATGATCATGCTGGTACAACTTAGATATGATACAAATGGTTGGAGTTGTGGATAATATAGTGGCTTGAGGAGCGTCATGCTAGTACAACTTAGGGGTGTTAATACAACTTAGATATGATGTATTGACATCATGCTATATATTTTCATGCTAGTACAACTTAGAGACAATGCTGGTGAGTAGCATCATGCTAGTTATGGTCATGCTAGTACAACTTAGATATGACATACATCTTAGATATGTTGCATTGGCATCATGCTAGATATGTCATGCTAGCACAACTCAGAGATGACCATACAACTTAGAGATGATGCAGAGGGCTCGTGTCATGCTAGATATGATCATGCTAGTACAACTTAGAGGTGGCATACAACTTAAATATGATGCAAATTGGTATCATGTTAGATATGTTACGCTTGTACAACTTAGAGATGATCATACAACTTAGAGATGACACAGTGATGCACTAATCTACATCATGCGAGTACAACTTAGATATGGCATACAACTTAGATATGATGCATTGGCATCATGTTGATATGTCATGCTAATACAACTTAGAGACGGTGTACTATGTAGATTATACTCGAGATCATGCTAGTACAACTTAGATATGATGCATTTGCATCATGCTAGTACGACTTAGAGGTGATGCAGCTGATGACATTGTTGATGCAGGATGATATCAGATGATATGATTTGATTGTTGTGGAGATTGTATGTCTCTTGACAGTAGTTGTATGATATTGTGGTGGATGTGTTCCACTGGTAGTGATTATGTGTCACTGGTTAGTAGTCGTGTGCTACTAAGAGTGGTTGTGTACCACTAGGTAGTAGTTGTGTACTACTATGGATAGACACGGTTGTGTTTTATTGGATGGCATGGTAGCAATTGTATGCTACTATATGATTGCCATGGAGACTACCACTAGTGTTGGAGATGATTGTCAGCTAGATGGATAGTCGGTGTGTTGGTGGACAGACATTCTCCAAGTGGAGAATGGTCCAAGTAGAACAAATTGTTGGTGGACAGACATTCTCCCTATGGAGAATGGTCTAGGTTGACAGATTGTTGACATATCATGGATTGGTATTTTCCTCAGGCATAGATTGTGGCCTGATTAGGAAAATGGTTTAGGACCGATATTCTCCTAAGGCACAATTATTGGCCCGGTCAGGTTGAATAATTCCCCCCCCCCCAAGGACATGACGTCCTGATTAGGGTGGTTGATACAGGACTGATATTTTCTAAGGAATATGGGTAGAGATTGATCTCTATGGTACATATGGCTTGATTAGAAAATAGTTTGACACTGATATTCCTATAGGAATGGTCTCTGTAGCCCATGGTATGGATTTCAGCATCTGGGAGGACTGACATTCTTCTAGGACGTAGGTCTGGATTAGAAGAATGGTCCTTGTAGCCCATTGTGGGGATTTCAACATCTGTTGGGACAACTTCTAAGACATATGTCTGGATTAGAAGAATGATCCATTTATCACTTTGTTGAGTGAGTGACTCATGCGAGACACTATGTTGAGTGCACTGAGTTCAGCACATGACTTATTCAACATCATGCCCGATTAATCAGATGGAGTATGGCCTCAAGATATGATATAAACGATGATATATGTTAATGCCGGGATGTTATCAGACAATGTTGATAGTGATGATGATGCTCATGACTTGATCTGTGTGATCATGAGATAGCCTGTGTGGCTATGATGATGTTACCGACATAATGGTTTGTGTGTTCTCAATACCATTACCATTAATACCTCCCTAGCTAGGAGGGAGTGTTGATGTTACGGTAGTTGCGGGAGGTATTAACCTCCACATGCAACCTTTGACTATAATGGAATATTCCTGAAGCAAGGGAAACCCTAAAGAGATGTGTGAAAACCCTAGAAGACAAGTAGACCTAACAGAATAAATAATATCAGAAAATATAATTACTTGAAAGTCAGGTCGGCCTAGCCAGAAAATTCATTAGATAGATTAATATAAATAAAGGATGTTTTAGCTCCTTTGTACACCTAGTCAGAGTGCAAGTCTTGTGGAGAGCTACAATTGCAACTGCAAGGAGGAATAAGGGCGTATGGTCATCTCTTGGTCTTGGTGAAACTCTTGGTGATATTCTTGGTGATACTCTTGGTGATATTCTTGCTAAGTATGGCGCAAGTTTGAGAGAGTAGTGCAGCTGCAACTACTGCAGTTGTGTATGGTACTTGTTCTGTGGATATGGAGACTCTCTATTGTGTGCTACCCTTGGAGAAGGAGTGCTCTACTTGTCTTGAGTTTTTTCTCTAGTTAGCAACTAGGGTTTATCCGTTGGTTCTAGTATGGATTTTCGGAATAATTATTTCAAAGGTTAAGGTGCTCGGGGGTGGCCTTGTGCCTATGGTTGGGTGACAATATTGAGATATTGTCTATGATGAAAACGAGAACACCTATTATTTTAACAGAAGGGTGGGGGAGCAAGATGGTGAAACATCCATATAAGTGCCTAAGGGATAAATAACAAAAGTAAAAATAGATTATGGAGATTACTTAGAAAAATATTAGTCCCAATAAGAAAAGATGAAGACAAGTTAAGATGAAGTCTATTTCGATCCAAGTTTTATACAATTAAACATGTTTATAATGATATGATTATGAAATAAGTGTAATAAAGTAAGAATATAATGTGGATGAATATTTGAAACCTAATCTCATGGCCCAAAATCTCAACGTTTTTTTTATGGCTAGTTGTTAAGGACGATATCTTAACATGGAATCCCCTTCAAAGAAGAGGACATCATGGTCTATTTCAGTGTGTTCTCTATTAAAGGGAAATCCAATGTTTGTGTATTCAAAATGGAACTACTACTAAAACTATTAATGTAATGAAAACATAACATTGAGAGTAACATAAATAAAGAGTAAAAGTAGAGAAAATATTATAAGCATCTACACAGCCAAGAGTGGTTACACCTTCAAATCTAATTAATGAAATGTTCATGTAATTTTTTCACAATTTTTTAACTCCATCCCATGAAAGTTTCCAAAAATGTCCGGAAAAAAAAAAAAAAAAAAAAAAAAAAAAAAAAAATTGAAAAAATATCAAAATATTATTTTCTCCAACACTTTTGAAAGGGTGTCCCTCCCTTAATTCTTTGCAATTCAAACTTAAATGGTATAGTATATATTGTGATGCTTCTAAACGCAATAAACATAAAAACAACCCATAAGTAGTATATAATTATGTGATAATTCCCTTATGGGTTGTATGAAAGACTTGCAAGATATTCATCACACACATTGGAAATGTTAAAAACAAAAGAAGCAATCATTTAAAATAAATAACATAAAGAATTCATAAATTCATGAAGTAGAGACAATCTTGCACACTCTTAATATGGAATTTAAATTCATTAAAAAAGGTAGAGTCAACCTAGTACATTCTTAATATATAATTTTAATCAGTTCAGAAAACGTAAAATCAATCTTACACATCTTTTATATACCATTTGGTTTCACTAACAAGAGGAGTAGATATATCCTCAAATCTACAATGTTACAATTACACATAGAGGAGAGCATAACTCCTCGAGATTTTAGATCTTCCAATGGGCACAACTTTAATCTCTTGAACCATATCCAAGTCAATTTACATAGAAGAATGTGACTTGATAATCTTTGAAAATGTGAAAAGCACAAAGAAAACAATGAGATAAAGGCTTGAAAATGATACCAAACTCAACTAGGAGAGTGAGAAGTGAATAGACCCTTCAATGACTTAGGTTGGGATGGTAAAACACTTCCCTCTTTTATTAGCAATTGTGCCCCTCTTCTATAGACCTTTTATATTTTTTTCTAAACAAATGTTAATGTTATTGTTGAGAATAATAACAATTTTTGGAATTTTATCAAGATTTCAGAATTTTATTTTCAATTAGACAATGGTTAATCAACTAATGATCGCTCCCCACTTGTAGAAACATATACAAGCTTCTAGAGTCTTCATCTAATTATGTTATTTCGATTGTTATGCTTGGTTAAACCCTGTGAAACTCTATTTTGTCCTTAATCAAAATATTAATGGATCGATAAAGAATGGTGTACTTCAATTATATACTAGGTTCCCATGATTCATACAACTCCTCGGCTTCATGGATTTCGAGAATATCCAACCCATTAATTCTTAGATCAAGTGTAATGTTGAATAATGGGAAGCGAAGTATAAAATAATATGATGTTGTTTCATGCAACAATTACCCCAATCTTCTACTTTCCTATCTGCTCTACACTCATACTTGGTGATCATAACCCCTTTACTAGTTGACCTATCCTACTAATAAAATCCCTCTAGTTAATGCTCTTTGTCTTTCATCACATTGCTAAATTTCCTAAGGAGCAACATTTTCCTAGACCAACACATAAATATGTGCATACTTATGTCCATCTTCAACTTCTTTGGACAAATTTTTTAGAAAAATCTACACATATCCTTGTCCATCTTCATCTCATTTGAGTAAATCTTAAAAAAAATATCCACAAATATCTTGTTCTCATTCGCCTTCTTCATCTAAGTCTTTAAGCTCCATAAATAAAATCTTTCAACTTCATTAATAAAGGGTGCAAAGCAACAAGAGATTGATCCAAAATGGATCATTATATAATTTGGCATCTATTTTGGTACTTTATAGGTGGAAAAATTGGAGCTATTGGCTTTTAGGGCCAATTTTAGGGGCAAGTCCTACTTTGGTGATTTAGGGTATAGAACCTTCCAGAGCCGATTTGAGGCCTTAAATGGTAATTTTGGGGGATAAAACCTTGCAAACAAAGTTTCCAACCTCTCGACAATAATCTACACATTGAGAGCTTTCCAATGGCACAAATATCACCTCAATTAGAGTGTGTATGCAAAAGTTATGCCTCTTGCAAGTTCAACTATCATATTGACCACAATGATATCGAGTGTATGCCATGTCAGCTCACATTACTCACACATGTGGAGCTAGTCATGTGTGGACTTTCAAAAAGATTCTAAAGGGTCCAAAACCCTATTAATGGGGGTTGAGGCATGTAAAATTCCTAAACCTAACTCTATATGACTATCAAGCCATGTGAAATACTAAGGTGGTAGGATAGGAAGGGATTTTCCATTCTTATTGTATTGTTTATTATTCCATAGTTGAGCATAACAATTGTGAGTGGAATATTGAAACAAAATGGATGAAGTAAAAGATCGTGTAGCAACCATATTGGCCACAATGTCCACGAAAACTACATAGTGAGTGTCCCTTCCTTTGTATTTGCATTTCATTACTAGGAGTAAAAGAGCAAAGCATAGACCTCACCTTAGCTAGGTTTTCCTATATTGGGTTTTCCTAAGGTACAACTCATGTTCTTGTGTGTGTGGTGTGTTATTTAGCTTATTTGATTTTAGATTTAGTTGTTTTGGTATTATCATGCATTAAGCTAGTAACATTGAATATGAAACCTAAAGCAATATTATAAGAGATTTTAGAATATTGTAAGATCTGTTGTGACAAAATGTTCCAATGGAATATCCTTGCCAGTTTATAGATGAGAAACTAGGATGCTCATGTAAGGATCCATATGGATTTATAGATTTATCATATAGAATGTGATTAATCATGTTATTAAGTAGCAACGTCTATGGAAAGATCCAGTACAATTGGAAAGGCACATATACTCATGCAAAGTCAAAGTGGACTTGGAAAATAGATGAATTTGATGAATGGATCTTTCTATGCCTTTACATAGGATGCATCACAACAAAAAGCCCTATAAATAGATAAAATACTATAATGCCAAATCTATTGAGAGAATATTGAGTGACCTTATGGATCCCTTCTAGTCTATTCAAAATTTGATCGCCAACATGAGTGGCATGTGGTGTGATTTGATTAGTACATGTATCGCTCTTAGATAAAGACCTTTACCTTGTATGGGTATATTCTAGTGGCTAAAGACACCATCTTATCATGTGATGCACTAGGAGTGTTCTACACAATGTTTTCCATTAATCCCACTAGTCAAATAATCAAGAGTTGAGGTGTCACTCTCCTTGATCATAAGAGTTGAATTGAACCCATATTAAGTATGGCACTTAAAAAAACTTTGTATTGCTTTCTTCTTCAAGCTCTCTTATTGCCAACTTATCTGCTACGTGGTGCATGTTGATTGGTGGTTAACATGGCTCATGTCATGTTTTGATCATTGTATGTTGCAATGTTTATTGCTTCCTAAATAGATTTCAGAATAAAGAGTTGGAATCATTTATGCTTAGACAATTCTTCGAGTCTTTGTTATCAACCTATTGAGAATTCACCTCTTGGTAACAAACATTTATCACTCTAGTGGACCTTAACCCAATAAGGCTAACCCAACCATGAAACACTTGGAGATTTCATAATTTATATCTCTATTTCTTTTTCACTTTCCATACATTTGTCACATGGTACAATCTATTTTGTATACATCACAAGTTTTGATTACCCTTTTAATTATTTATTTTCCATGTTGACGTTAACTGGGGTATGGCGCAAAGAGTATTAGGGTGTCAAAAGAGGGTTGGTATATAATATAGCTCGATAAGGGTTGATCTAATTTTGTTGACATAATCATTGGCCCAACAATTAGAATAATTTTCCCATTCTTACTCATTGACCTATCAATTATCTTAGGGAAAACATCATAGCCCTCAAAATGGCTTGATGATTATTACATGATCATTTGACATGTCCAATTGAGTGTACACATTTTGCTTGCTAATCGATGGATGTGTTTTCCTTTAGTGTGTACATGTGTTCAACCAACAAGCACATGTCGCTAACGTTACACTACCACGTGGCTTGCATGTTATATTGTCAAATTTAAGTGTACATCCACATCCCATCTATCATCCTAGGATGACTAAGGGGTTTACTTTGCAAAATTCGGTTAGAATGTCTTTTAATGTTGTCTAGTGGCTTGATGTGATTTTGTACTTGGTGTCATAATGATGATCATTATAACATCATTTATGGGGCACTTGAATGTGTAACATGGCCTCACTAGACTTTTGTAATATTGCACATGTGCACATGGTGATGTTTTTGGGAGTTATTTGGTGGTGACCTATCTCTCATGTAATGGCGTCCTACACTCATAGGTCATTCTTCCCCCTTGTCTCTCGATGATATTATCATCAAACTCTATGGATTGGTTGATCTCCACCATTGATCGTGCCTTGTGAGAAATGGTCTAGGTTTCTCCTAGTTATTATAAAATATTGAAATTGGTCTTGAATTCATGAGAGTGGAGGGTGGCTTATGGTATTTATCATTAGCCTAGACCATGGGAGTCCTTAGGATAAATCATCCATATTCTTGTGTTATGATCCAACGCCTTAAAAATGATAAACAATCAATGAATTACATTCCACTTCGAGGGGGAAACCTCCTTTTACAATATATCCAATTAAGATTACAATATGAGATGAGATTAGATGATCCTAATACTAGGTCTCCTTGATATATATCTATATAGGAGACAAAGGGGTACAATTATGATGAAAGGGTGCAATGAAGGGTTCTATCCAACCTACACTTATAACACTATAAATGTAATAATTCAATATCTAGGGCTTAATAAAGGGTTTTATACATAACATGGGGATTTTTCTAGGGCTTAACATTCCCCTCCCCTTCAAACAAGTGGTGTCCTCGACGCTTGACTAACCATGGGTACTTCTGCATGAAGAACTCATCTTCCCATGCGACCTCTTCCACTAGTAGGTTCTTCCATTTGACGAGGTACTTTATGATTGCTCGATTTCTCAGCTGCTTAATTCTTGTTTCAAGGATTGTTTCCAGCTCTAGTGTGAATATCCCTTCTTCATTGATCTCTGGTAAAATACTTTAGATTGGGATCTTGTTGCTGATGACCTTCTTTAAGCAAGAAACATGGAAGACTGGATGTACACGTGAAGATGGTGGAAACTACAATTTGTAAGCCATACTTCCAATCCTTTGCAAAACCTTATAGGGGCCATAATATTTGGGTGCTAATTTATTGTTCTTCTTTTGTTTCTTGAGGGACATCTAATTGTATATTTGTAACCTTTGAAATACCCAATCCCCCACTTCAAATTCCCTTTCACTGCGATGTTGATCTACTTGTTGTTTCATCCTATTTTGTGCCATAACCAAGTTGTCCTTCAATAGTTTGAGGACCTCTTGTTGGTTCCATGTGTGGTCCTCCACTGCTTGAACCTTTGTATTCCCTTTCAAGGGTGACATAATGGATGGAGGACGATATCCATAAATTTCCATAAATGGGGACATTTTTTATGAAGTATGGAAGGATGTGTTGTACCACCATTCCGCCAAGGGAAACCACTTGACCCATTGAGTCTATTTACTAGATGTAAAGCAACAAATATATCCTTCTAGACATTTATTCACAATCTTAGTTTGTCCATCGGATTGAGGGTGGTAAGATGAGTTGTGAGCCAATTGAGTACCCAAACAAGAAAATAATTCAATCCAACAAAGATATCTCGAATGAAGATCTAGTTTAGTAAAGAATTTTTCTCCATACAGTTCATCTAATATTTCATCAGTGACAGTGATACGAAACTTATCTTTCATGGTCATTTTGTTGAGCTATCTATAATATGGACACATACACCACGAACCATCATTTTTTGTAACCAACACCACTAGTGAAGAGAAAGAACTTTAGCTAGGTTGAATGATGTGAGCCTATAACATTTCTTGGATCATGCACTTAATATCACTCTTTTGTGCATATGGATACTTGTAAGGCCTGATGTTAGGTGGTACACTTCCTGGTTTCAATTGAATAGCATGGTCATGATCTCAAGCAGATGGAAGACCCTTAGTCATTTCACCAAATACCTTGGAATGATTGTTGATAACTATTTGGAAATATGATGGAGCAGAGGATATAGATGTTTGAAAATCAAGTGAGAACATTTGTGCAATTACACCCTAGTGTCTCTTTTTGAGTAATTTTGTCATGCTATTAGAGCTTATCACTTTAGAGGGTTTCCCTTAGATACCTATAAGCTTAATTTCCTTTCCATCCGAGGAAAATCTCATGAAAAGATCTTGAAAATGAAGGGCCATTGTTCCCAATGATTGTGACCATTGGACCCCTAATACAACATCGACACCACTCATTTGGATGGAAATTATGGCATTTCCCTGAACAATTTATGGTACCTCCATCTGCAATCATTACTTGAAACTCTGGTGCGGAATATACAAAGCAATTGAGATCTTTTGCTACCTTATGATTGATGAAATTATGGGTACTACCAAAATCAATCAATGTTGCTACCTTTTTATTTTTGATGTATCCTTATATATTGAGGGTTTGTGGAGTACTGATGTCAGCCAATGCATGACAAGATATTGTTGGAGTAGTCTCTTTTAGATATGGATCTTGAGTTGTTTCCAATTCCTGGTCTTCTTCCTCTACACAGTCTATGTAGAATAATTTCTTCTCACTGCATCTATGCCCCTTTCTATACTTGTTGTCACAATTGAAACATAGTTCTTTTGCTCTTATTTCATCCATTTGTTGAGGTGTTAACCTTGTCGGTTGAGGTACGCTTGTCTTATGAACCCCCAAAACGATCTTTAATTCATGTGTGTGCTCCAATGGTAGACTTGTGTGTAGCCTTATTCTTTGCTTGAATATGACAAGCAAATCACGTAGCTTCCATAATATTTGTAGGGTGTCTTGAGAAAATAATATGTTTAATGTCCTCTTTTAATCCACCCATGTAAGCTTGCAACAATTGTTCATCACTTATGTCATCCACCCTTGTGGCCAATACCTGAAATCCTGAATTATAAACTTCAATATCACCTAAGTGTTTGATTCTTCTCAATTGACTGAAATAGTCATGTTCCCAAACTTTCCCATATTGTGTTTCTAAGTCTCTTGTAAATAAAACCCAATTATAATGATAAAAAGAGGGCTACCTTTTTACTATCCATTGGGTACCATTTATATGGTTTTTATCTCAAAGTTCAAAGTTGTTACGTGAATCCTTTTCCTATCATCCATAATATTATGTAGTTCAAAATATTGCTCTATTTGGTTCACCCAGGTAAAGACCTCTGATCCATCAAACTTCTTTAATTTCATTCTTGGGAAGGTTGAATTTAGGACCCCTACAATAATTTACTCCACTATTAGAGTTAAATCCATTTGAAAATTGCTTATTATTGGCAGGTTGTTCAACATGAATACTACCTTTATTTTCATGGGTTCCTGGCATTTTGATATCTCCTTTAGGGAGTCTCTCATCTAGAGCCTGAAAGATTAGGGAAGACATGTGATTTTGCAATTCCTTCATGGAATTTTGTATTTCTTCTTTATTTTCATCCATCTTCTTAGTTATCTTATTTTCCATTTCGTCCATATTTATTTTCATCTCATTCTTATTCTCATTCATCTTCTTATCCACATTGTTTTCCATTTCATCCATATTTATTTTCATGGTTTCATCTATCTTACGTTCCATTTGTTCCCTATTTTCAGTGATCCTCTTTTCCATCTTGTGATAAATCTCTTTGATTTCATCTTGAGTCATGGTTGAGCTTTCTGGAGGTTTAGTTGGTGAAGTAATTTTTGGACGAGCCTTTGGAGCCATGTGAGTAAATAATAATTCTCCTCTTTTCCCTCTTTAGTACAAATTTTGAATCACAAAAACCAGATCTTCCAATAAAGAGTTATGCCAATTGTAAGTTACGTACCGTTTAAACCCTTAATTTATAGTCTGACTAGGCTCCTAGTTGACTTTCCTTCTAATGTACTTATGAAATTTAGGCCCTTCTAAGTCTGAAATTTCAAAATGCAGTACTCTGAAATTTCTTCTATAATGCCACAGATTTAACCACAATTGGATGTGCCAAGTGAAAGTTAGGGTAACTTTCCCAAACCTTGCTGATTTTTTGGCCTTTCTGGGAGAACAAACTTGTACATAATGCCAAGTGTCCAATATTTGATGCCTGAACTTGAAAATTGTACCAAAAATACTACAGACCATCCTCTTTCAAATGAAACTAGTCTCACTAAATTTGGATCCTCACTAAAGAATATATGACGATTTTACCTGGAACACATGTTTCAAACTAGTAATAGGACTAGTCAAAAACCTTGTCTTCTACATGGTGTATCTCTGAAAGTATAATGACCCAGAAGTTAAAATTTCTACCACAAATATATTGCAATGTCTTCTAAATGAACTCCAAGTTTCACTATCTGAAGTGTCCCCCAAAAAAAGTTATAGCGAAAATGCTAAGATGACTTGCTTGGAGAAGAAAAACCCTAGGACCAAGGCTCTAATACCAAATGTTATGATCCAACGCCTTAAAAATGATAAAAAGTCAATAAATTATAGTCCACTTCGAGGGGGAAACCTCCTTTTACAATATATCCAATTCATAATACAACATGAGATGAGATAAGATGATCCTACTACTAGGTCTCCTTGATATTTATATAGGAAACAAAGGGGTACAATTATGATGAAAGGGTGCAATGAAGGGTTCTAGCGAACCTACACATATAACACTAGAAATGTAATAATTCAATATATAATGCTTAATAAATGGTTTTATACATAACACGAGGCTTTGTCTAGGGCTTAACAACTTGAGATTTGTATGGATCCCATTTGAACTTCAAACATGTGTGTGCTTTAGCAATTGTAATCGAGAGAGTTATATGAAAAATAAGAAGGCCTTGCTTCTGTGAATGTTTCCCCACCACGGGGTTTTACCATGGAAATTCTCTTGTCTCCTCTCTCTTATTTGTTAAATCTACTTTTATTTGTTTGATGCTTTCCATAAGAGTTTAGATAGGTAGATATATGGTTATATGTTTATGCATATTTTCCTAGTATCTCAAATTCAATGGGTCCATGTGGCATATTTGGAATGGTCCTTGTAATAGTTGGGACATCAAGCCATAAGGATATCAACATAACCTAGGGTGCATGCTTAGAATGTCCCAACGATGGTTATAGACCTAATAATTGGGCCAACACTTAGAATAATTTGAAACAAATGATCAAGTAAGCCATTGAGTTAGTTGAGGTATTGGAGAAAGAATAGAATGTGTTGGATAACCCAATAATATGACCCAAGGTACTTTGACTTGATGAGCACTCATACTTAATTAAATCCCAGAGCATATTTAAGAGCCTAGTCATGATAAATTTGAGATTCAACATAAAATTAAATGACTTTGCTTAGGACATAATTTGTCCGAGTAAATAAACCCCATTGTCCCAATTTTTTTAAAAGAACTAGAAACTCTACAAGAGCACCTAAGTTTGAATAATGAAAACCATGAATTTAAGTTATGGATGACAAGCGTGATTGACATTAAACATAAGAAATTTTAAATAACATAAACACACCATTAATGTAAGTTGCTCTTGCACTTATACATTTTGAATCACCATGAAACTTGCAACTACTCCATATATAGTTATATTCATGTCCAAAGTACGATCTTGAAACTATCATGACCTAGTTCAAAATAGTCATTCCATCTATACATTGGGATATTTGAAAATAAATTAAAGAGGCGACCCGAAGTGGAGTAATGATTGGATCATGTTATGAGAGAATACCCCCTTATGTAATTTACAGGACAAATCCTATCTTGGGACATGTAGTCATGAATATACCTCAAAAAAATTGATTACAAGGAAGTGATCAACTCGACCATGTTGTCACACTTACTTGTACTAACAGGGGGTGAATCAATATGAGATTGATTTTTCTTTTCTTATTGTACTACACTTATCATTTCATTACTTTACCAACCATAAGCAATCAATAATAAACATATACAGACATATAGTGCACAATACATAGAGATTTAACATGGAAACCCAAATGGGAGAAAACTATGGGAAATTTTTTATTGAAATATGCTCACAAGAAACAACCTACTACAAACACCAATATGTTATAATTTTTACAAGCACCCACCTAAAAGAGACACCAATCCCTTCACCTGAGCACCAACTCGGCCACACCTATAGGCACCAACCTACAATTACAATATTTGCAAGCACCAACCTGTTGGAGACACTAATATCCTTAACTGAGCACCAACTCAGCAAGGTGTAGGCACCAACCTACTGGAGACACTAATATCCTCAACTTGTCTGTTTGGATTAAATTCATCTTAAATTGTCATCAATACAAAAACATCACTTCACTTGAGGCTTCCATATGCATAAATTTGCTATTTCTTCAACTCCTCTATCGTTGTTGTAATTGTTGGAAAGTTTGTTGTCATTGATGTCAACCTTAGAAGAAGTCCAGAAGCCCTTAGAAATTATGGGTCTATTTGAAGGAGCCTCCAAAGTGGTCCCCTTATGGCGTAACTTTAAGCATGGACCTCATGGGAAGATGCTTTGAAGAATACTGACAAGAAGCCCAATGGTTAAGCAAAGAAGTTACAATGTATGGTCGAAGAAACCCCAATAATATGGTTAGGAATCCCTAGAACTGTGGTCATGAAGCTCGAACTTTATTGGAGAAAAAGAGTATGAAGGACATTGCAAATGCATTCAAAACTCTCATAAATGGATAGTCCTTGTCATGTTGTTTCCAACAATAGGTGGTGTTCCACGTGTTTCCTCACGATTGAGAAGTTAGACCCTCTAAAAGATGAATCCCTGAAGTATGGTTAAAAATACCCTAAACGGTTGCAACAATAAGTTATAAGTCGACCCCAAAATTAGGAAAAAGTAGAAAAATAGTTGCAACAAGAAGTTACAGGTCCGCCCTAAAGTCAAGTAAAGGAGGTGCTTAGAATAGTATAAATACACATCAAAGAGCCTCTCATAACTATCAAGCAAGTTCCATAAAACAAGTATGTGATCTCTTGGAGAAACTGAAGTGGCAGAGGAGTGGAAAGGAAAGAAGTCTCGGAGCCGCATATGTGAGAAGGGTTTTTGATAACCCTATTTGAGTAGACCCCTGCAGGTTAGGTATAGGGTGTCCCGCGAGGCCCCCACAGGTTGCACAATACTTGTCATGCGAGGCCCCACTAGTTTCCCAGTTCAGTCCAGCAAGGCTGAAGAGAAGTTTGAAGATGATGCTATCTTCTTGATGTCGAAGCCAAGGAAGGTTTGATGACCTGAGATCTTGTGCACTATATTCTTTACACGATAAAATCTATGGTTCTCTATATGTATTGATGTTCATGCTCAAGGCATATCATGGAGATTTTGGTATATGCTTCAGGCATATTTAGGAGGTTATGGCATATGCCTTGAGTCATACCTTGGAGGGTTTGACACATGTTTGATGCATATTTTGGCACATTCTTGAAGCATGTATTGAATGCTCTTGGAACATGGTTAATGCATATCTTGATGGTTATGGTACATGGTTTGAGGCATATCTTGAATGGTTTGACACATGCTTAAGGCATATTTTGGCACATGTTTGAGGCTTGTATCTTGGATATCTTGGCACATGGTTTGATACATATCTTGGCACATGATTGATGCATATCTTGGTACATGGTTTAGGGCATATCTTGGTACATGGTTTAAGGCATATCTTGATACATGATTTGAGGCATATCTTTGGTACATGGTTTGAGGTATATCATGGATGCTTTGGCATATGCTTGAGGCATATTTTGATACATGGTTTGATGCATATCTTGATGATATTGGGCATATGATTTGGAGGATGTTATTGGTAATCTTGGCATAAGCTTTATGTGGTTGAACTGGTTTTGATGATGATGATGTATCAGTATCAGTTATAGTGACAGGTTAATGATGATAATGTATCGATATCAGTGACAACTACAGTGATAGGTTGAGTCTCTTATTTATATTTCTAGGAGCTTGGGTGGTGCACGGGAATATCAGTGTTTTCAGATAGCAGGTTGGTGCTTGTAGGAGAGTTGCAACTTCCTTTCAGCTGGTGCTCATAAAACAAGGGGGTTGGAGCCTCCTTCTAGTTCGTGTTGGAGAATATAGGGAGTTGGAGCTTTCTTCGGGTTCGAGCCTATGAACTAGGGGGTTGGAGCCTCCTTTTAGTTGGTGCTAGAGAATCTAGGGAGTTGGAGCTTCCTTTAAGTTGGAGCCTATAAACCAGGGGGTTGGAGCCTGTAAATAAGGGGGTTGGTGCCTCCTTCTAGTTGGTGCTGGAGAAGTTTGGAAGTTGGTGCTTCAAGTGAATGTAATATTCAAGATATATATTAAAAAGCGTTTCGTGGTTTTCTCCCATTTGGGTTTTCACATAAAACTCTTGTGTGCTGTGTATCTATGTTTATATGTTGATGATATATTGAATGCAATCATAAGTGATAACTTGTTGATAACTTAATGTTTACATGTTATGGGTCAAAATGGTAAAAAGTGCCAAATATTGATTCACCCCCCCCCCTCTAAGTATTGGTGAATATTCCAACAGTAGTAACCTTTAAACTTACCACCTGTTAACAACAATGATACTTCTTATGTTCTTTGTGTGACCTCACACCTCCCTGCCACCCTTAAACAATTACATCTCACTCTCTTTCATTCACGAACAACATGCACACTTCATACTCCAACACTCTATGTTCTACTCACTTAGTTGCTCACACATAACCCATAGTTGCTTTAGGCAAACGCCAAAGTAAAACTCTGTCACATATCAAATTCCCCATACAACCCATTGTTGTTCGTTCCCCTTGATTCTTATATCTCCTGCAACCTCATATCCTCACTTCACATTCTCCACTCAAACACATCAGGGAATCATTATTTATAGGAGACACTGTAGAGAATTTTTGTGGGTCGACCCAACAATTTACACCTCAATTTACTTCTGAAAATCTGGTCTCACACGTGATCTGTTCACTGGCCACCGATCCCCTGGGAGTTTAACACTGCATTGATACTCTGATCCGATTAATTGTGCCACAGGGCATCGAGACCTCCCTTCAAGCACACAACTTTCCACGTGAGTCTAGTCTGGTTCCTCGGTCTTAGTCGTTGATCTCTTCATTTAACGAACAAGATTCAACCATGCTCTAGGTTCACATTCTTCACAAAATCATTGTTTTACCAGACCACTGGGCCCTCAGGTCTTTAACGTTGCATTGACACTATGATCTGGTATATCTTATATACAATATACTAATCGATACTTGAAGTTCCTGATACTTGTAGTTTCTGATCATTTACTCTTAGTCGTTGATCTCCGATGATTAACGATCATAATTTAACCACTCTTTAGTTCACAATTCTTCACTAGAATAATTGCTTAACCAGACCACCGGGTGAATAACTCGTCTACACTCTATGTCCCGATCATTGGGACATCAACCCACCGATCCACTCATAAACTTTATCCACTGTGCTTTCAAGCAATCACCCTGGTCTGGTTAACCACTGGGCCACCAGACGATTGGCCCACCGAGCCCCCAGTTCCTTTAAAAGGTGCGCTCTTGTGTGTTTATGTCGGTGTAGTTACAAATGTTTACACTTGTCAACATATCCCTAATTCTCAATTTTATCCAACGATTAGGATTCCCTGGAGCTTCTCATCGTCAATCTTTGTGTCCCGACCATTGGGGCACCAGAAATTCGTCAACACTAAACTCTTCACATCTTGTTAGTCCAATCCAGTCGATTGTTTTTGGTCAATGATCAATGATGCAAATTTTTCCATGTCACCACAGTTTCGTCTGCACTATGATCTTGATAACCGGCGAACCAACCACCGAAGGAACTAACACACACTTGCTAACACAAAAGTTTGAAGGTCGATCTGATTAGTGGTGTCACTATAGATAGTGGCTCTACCATATTTAGGAGCTCGTTGAAAATAGCAAAGTTTCTAAATTACCATGTAAACAACTCTAAACCACAAATATTTATCTTGGACATCCATAGTCTCCCCTTGTCTCTCCGAACTACAAATATTTATCTTGGACATTCATAGTATTCCCCTGTCTTGGCATCAATGACAACAATATTACAAAAATCTCCCCCTTTTTCATTGATGGCAACCCTTAGTCAATTTCGATACTCCCCCAATCTACTACGACTATAGATCTCACAAAGTGTCTCTTTTAAACTTGATGAATTTCAAATTTTTTCTCTCATATAAGTTAACTACTTCCATATCTACTTCATTTATTTCTTTCTACAAGTCCCCCCCCCCCTTTCTCTTTACTCTCCCCCTTTGACATCAATGGAAAAGGGATTTTCTCCCCCTTTACTCTCCATATTTGCAACCAACAATTTGCTTTCTTTTTGCATCTCCCCCTGAGCTCGTGCTTCTTTTGAAGTGCTTTAATGGTTGGATGACATAGGTGCCACTCCCAATTTCTGTCTAAGATACTCAAATGTTTCTCTAGGAAAAAGGTTTTGTAAATATATAAACAATTTGTTCCTTTGTACCAATATATTCCAGCTTGACATTTTGTTATGTGAAATGCTCTTTTAATAAATGGTATTTGATTGGAATATGTTTTGTCTTCGAATGCATAACAAGATTCTTTGAAATATTTATTATATTGGTTTTATCACACATCATTTATAGTGGTTGATTATACTCTACCTTAATGTCCTTCAACATTTGTTTCGTCTAGAGCACTTATGTACAACATGTTGTTGTTGCAATGTATTATGCTTTTGTTGTGGATAGAGAAATTGATGATTACTTCTTGCATAACCAAGATGCCAGACTGTTGTCTAGAAAGAATGTTCCACCATTAGTGCTCTTTTTTTCATCCACATTACCTACCCAATATGCATCTGTGTCAGTTGTCAGTGTAAATGTTTTATCCATGGGATACCATAAACCAAAAGCCAAAGTTCATTTTATATATCTAAAGATCCTTTTCACTGCTTGCACATGTGTTTCATTTGGTGTCGCTTGCAACCTTGCAATTAACCTTATTGCTTGCATAATATTTGGCCTTGAATTTGTCACATATAGTAGGCTACCAATCATTGATCTCTACAAAGTTTTATTTGCTTGCTTTGATTCATCCTCTTTGCTCAATTTACAATCAATGATCATGGGTGTGCTGACAAGTTTATAGTCTTCCATTTCAAACTTCTTCAACATATCCTTAATATACTTGGTTTGTGAAATAAATATCCCTTTACTAGATTGTGTAATTTGTAACCCAAGAAAAAATGATAGTTCACCAAGCAAGGACATTTCAAACTCTTTTTGCATTTCTTTGGCAAGTTCTTTACACATAATTTTTACTACCACCAAATATAATATCCACATAAACTACAATAATTAATTGATATTCTCCTTTTGTTTTGATATAGAGATTACTATATGAAATTCCTCTTTCAAAGCCTTGTTGTTGCAAGTACTTGTCAAGTTTGGAATACCATGCTCTAGGAGCTTGATTTAATCCATAAAGTGATTTCTTTAATTTGCAAACATGATCTTTATTTTCTGATAATAAGAATCCTTCTGGTTGTTCAATGTACACTTATTCCTCTAGTTTTCCATTTAGAAAAGTTGACTTGACATCCATCTGATACACTTTCAAATTCTTGAAGCTTGCAAATGCCAAAAAACATTCTAATGGCTCCTAATATTGCAACAAGAGAAAAAGTTTCTTCAAAGTCAATACCTTCCACTTGAGCATATCCATTACAAACCAATCTTGCCTTGTTTCTAACTATTTTTCCATTTTCATTTAACTTATTTATGAATACCAACTTTGTATCAATCACATTTTTGTCTTTAGGTCTTCGGAAATTTTCCCATGTCTAATTTTTTTCAATCTGGTTCAACTCTTCCTCCATAGCATTAACCCAATGTTTATCAACACTAGCCTCTGCAAAATATTCAAGCTCTATTTTGGACAACAAGGAGAGATTTACTTGTTCAAAAGTGCTTGCCAATTTTCTCCTAGTCCATGTTTCGACATTTTTATGACAAAGAATTAAGTTTTATGGATGGTTCTTCTGCACAAACCTTGATGGGGCTTGTGTATATTGGTGTTCTATTTCCTCTTCCTCTTCTTCAATTTATTCTTCTTCTTCTTTATTGCACTCCATTTCTTCTGTTTGCAGTTTGTTCTTATGAGGTCTTTCTTCATCTATTCTGACATTTATACTTTCAAGAATCTTTTGTAGTCTTTTGTTGTAACATCTATAGTCTTTGCTTCTTGATTAATAACCAAGGAAAATTCCTTCATATGATCTCGAGTCAAACTTTCCTAGATCCTCATCATCTATTTTGATATAATACTTGCTTCCAAATATTCTAGAATGTTTAACAGATGTTGGTCTGCCTTTCCATAACTCATAGGTTGTCGTATCACTGTTAACCCTTATTTACTCTCTATTTAGAATGCAAACTATAGTGTAAACTACTTCTCTCCAAAAATTGTTTGATAATATTGCTTTATTCAACATTGTCCTAGCAATCTCTTGTACATGTATGTTTTTCCATTAAACCACTCCATTTTGTTGAAGATTTCTTGCAACTGAATAATGTCTTTTTATTCCATGAGTTTCACATAATTATGTAAACTCACCTCCATTATTTGACCTTAAACATTTTATTTTCAGGTCAGTCTCATTCTCAACTAAATATTTGAAGATTTAAACTTTTCAAATGCCTCTGATTTATTTATGAGAAAGGAAACCCAAGTCATTCTTGTGTAATCATCAATAAGTAACATAAAATAATTTTCTCCTTGTAGACTTTGTGTTCTTGTTTGTCCATAGATATCTATATGCACAAATTCCAATGGGTTGGATGTTGTATATTCCTTTGTCTTGAATATCAACCTTGATCGTTTTCCATGCTAACATTGCTTACAAACAATGTTTGAGGGTTTTGTGATCATCTCTTACTGCTTGTTTGGTGTTGATTTTTACCAAGTTGTCAAAGTTCATATGGCCCATTCTTTTATGCCACAACCAACTTTCACTTGTTTGCATCATGAAGCATTTTTCTCCACTAATCTCATCAAGAATATACACATTGTTTGGGGTTCTGATTGCTCTTGCGACTAGTTTTCCTGAATTTCCCCTTCTAATCTTACATTCTTGGGAGTCAAAAGTGAGAGTGTGTCCTTGATCACAGATTTGGCTAACATTGAGAAGAGTGTGTTTCAAGTCTCCAACACACAAAACATTTTCTATCTTAACACTTTCGTTATCAAGAGTAAGAGTGCTTTTTTCGACTATCTTTGAAGTGCCATTATCCCCAAAGGTAACAATGACTTTGTTCTTCTTCAAGGTGATAAAATTTGTTTCATCTCCTGTCATGTGACTTGAGCACCCATTGTCAATGTATCCTTCACCTCTATTATTTTGTGCATGTATTGCAACTTGTATGATCAAGGATTTTTCTTTTTGTTGTTCCCTTTGTTTCTGATTTCTTTCTATGACTGTTGGAATTTCCTCTTTCTTATTTCTTTTTGAAAACACTCCTACATAACTTTGCTATATGTTCACAATTGTTGCAGTTATAACATATAATGTTATAATTCAACAAAGGGGAAAATGAGTTGTAATTTCTCCTTGAGAATCCATATGTATCTATGTTGTTGTTCCTCATATAACTTCATTTTGCATTTATTCTACAATCTATAGCTTTATGACCAAAACCATTGCAAGAGTAATAGTAGTGAGAAAAAGGATTTTGGTATCTGATTGTATGATTCCACCTTGATGGAAAAATCTTCCCGATTCTATTTTTTTGAGGAAGATCTATCTCTTGTGGAACATCATGTTCTTCCTTCTCGTTGTCTTCAACCTTGATAGGATTTTTGAGCACATCAACATAACTCTTGGTCTTTCCTTCACTCAAATGTTTTGAGGAGTTTGAGTCTTCTTTTGCAGTTTCCTTCTTCTGATTGCAGCTGAGATCAATCTTGTCAAATGGTGATCTTTGATAGTTTAGGATTTCATCTAGAGCTACAATGCTCATTATTCATGTTGGTATTTGATTTTTCCAACTCATTTCTTAAACAAAACATTTCAGATTCTATAATGATGCATGCATCTTCATTTTCTTTTAGCTGAGCTCTCAAAACTTCTTCACTTCTCTTTGCTTCTTCTACTTGAGTTTTTAGACTTGTGATAAAAAATTTCAGTTTCATCGGAGATTTCTTTAGAACAAAGTATTTATTTTCTGTACTTCTTCAACTGCTCCTTTTGTAGCCATTTCTTGTTCCTAAATCTCTCTATTTCATTTAGAGCACATATGAGCTCTCCTTTAAGATCCATTTCTACATCAATTTCAGGATTGTCTTCTTCTTTTAAATCTGTGTTTCTATTTTCCAGGACATCAACCTTTATTTCGAGGGCCATGAAGATAATACCCTTTGTTTCACTATCACTATCATCAGAAGAGTTGTTGTCTTCATTGGTATATAGATTCTTCTTTTGTCTTTAGAGCTTTCTTCTCTTTTTAGTATTGCCCTTCTTGTAATTTTTGAAGCTAGAATCTTCTTCTTCATTACTATTTCTATTTTTTGCATAAGGACATTTAGCAACAAAGTGTCCTACTTCTCCACAATTAAACGTTTAAAGGGAATCTTACCTTTGTATTTTCCCGATCCTTTCTTAAGATTTATGACGAAGTTGGCTTCTTTTGCATCTGATTCACTATCTAAGTTGCCACTTGTCTTGTACTCTCTGGTCTTTGTCTTCTTTGATGCCTTGAAGGTTGCTTCCTTCTTTGCTAGTTTTTCTTGCTTATCCTTTTTTATCCTCATTTCATATGCAATGAGAATTCCATGTAACTCAACCATTATCAAATCATCTAGGTTCTTTATTTCTCCAACGACATATATCTTGGGATCAAATCTTAAGGACAACGACCTAAGTACTTTTTTCACAATGATTTTTTCATCAACCTTTTCACCCAATCCTCTAATGGTGTTGAAAAATCTCATCCACATGAAGAAATAGGCTACAATATTCTCTTCTTCTTTCATCTTAAGGATCTCAAAATGTCCTCTAAGGGTTTGCAAATTTGCCTTCTTGACCTTGTCATCCACTTCATATATATTTTATAACTTGTCCCACATCTCTTTTGCTGAAACACAATGCATGAATTTGACAAATTCTGACTATGCTAAACCACACATAATTGCATTCATGGCTTTAACATTATTGTCACTGAGCCTTTTTCCAGTTGCATCTACATGTGGAGTTGTTGGAGTTGTGTAACCATTCTTAATTGCACTCCAAATGTCAAACCCATGAGCCATTAGATAAGTTCTCATTCTTATGCTCCATAAGGAATAATTCGATGCATCAAATAATTGAGCTCTATTTGTAGAGGAACATTCATGCCTATCCATGTGTGATGTAGGGATTTGCCTTCTAGTGGTTAGATTGTTCCTGAAGGAAGTTGCTCTGATACCAATTGTTGGCACACTTAATTATACTAAGAGGGGGGGTGAATCAGTACGAGACTTCTTTTTCTTATTGTACTACACTTATCATTTGATTACTTTACCAACCATAAGCAATCAATAATAAATATAAATAAACATACAGTGCACAATACACAAAGATTTAATGTGGAAACCCAAATGGGAGAAAACCACGAGAAACTTGTATTGGAATATGTTCACATGAAACAACTTGCTATAGACACCAATCTGTTACAATATTTACAGGCACCCACTTGAAAGAGACACCAATCCATTCACTTGAGCACCAATTCAACAATACATGTAGGCACCAACCTATAGTTACAATATTTGCAAGAACCAACCTGCTAGATGTTGATGTTTTGGTAGTTGCGGGAGGATATTTCTGATCTGCAATCGGATCCAGAAGCCCGACAGGGGTTAAAAATGCTCAAAAATTAAAGTGCTCAGAATCCGACGAAACCAATGCCATTGCGTCCGTCTTGTCTTCTTGATTCCGGCGGTATATTTACTTTGTCAAACGGGCTCCGTATGCGAAAGTTATCGCGTTCTGATCGGAAGCCCAAACAGGTAAAAAGTCAAAGGTCAACTGGTCAAAAAGTCAGTGCTGATGTCAGCATGCTGACTGTGCAGGAGATGACGTGGCACTCTCTGGCTGATGGTGATTGGGCAGGTTCGCTGACAAGGCAGACATGTGGTAGGCAACTGGACCAGTCAATAGCTGACAAGTGGCATTAATCCATCAAATGGGGAGATGCCACGTGGCCCAGTCATGGGCAGCCACGTGGCACCCAGTCATCAGTATAAGTGGCATGTTTCAAAAAAAAAAAAATGTTTTGGGGTCCATGGGTTTTGAACCCATGACCACCACCAAGCCCAACACCTTAAGAAATGGTCCTTTGCCAATACACCAAATTAATTCTTATGTTGTAAAACCCACATTATAAAATATATTGCAAAGTA
>ML781344.1:309626-321900 GCA_009831015.1 Picea engelmannii | reverse complement strand
AACAATTGGGATTAAAAACACAAACTCATCATAAGCCTTACACACTTAAATGGGTAAGCAATCATCATCAGATGCACATAACAAAGCAGTGCACAATCAAATTTGCAATTTCATCTAAGTATGTGGACGAAGTAACTTGTGATCTTGTGTCGTTAAGAGAATGTGGAATGATCTTAGGTAGTCCATACTTATTTGATCGTAAGGCAATCTTCTACAGGACAAAGAATCAATATCAATTCACTAAAGCAGGTCATGATTATGTGGTTCATGCTCATCGTGTTAAAGCAAATAAAAAACTTCAAACAATGGAACAATTAACGAATGCAGTGCAAGTATGCAACAAACCAATAATTGTTTCAAATGAAGTAATTGATCTTAAGCAAGAACAAGACATGGTTGTTGAATGGAAAATCAATCATAAGTTGCTTCAAGATAAGTTCATGTCGTGCAGATATTTCAAGTATATCAGCTCATTTGCAGTCGTCTTTTTGATACTGTCATTAGCAATGTTTTCTACATGGATGATAGTGGCTTCAGTAAGATGTAACGAGGTTCAAATGGCTAACAATATACTGTCAATTGTCATGATTGTGTTACAATTGATCTTGATGAGACAGGTGCACAGGATAGAGTTCAGAGACAGAGAGCAAGTTGAGTGGCCTATCCCGAGCTTGTTGACTGGTCAGTAACCTTTTGGGGACCAAAAGGTCTTATTGTGGGGAGGTGTGATCCGAAATCGGATCTAGAAGCCTGACAGGGGTTAAAAATGCTCAAAAATGAAAGTGCTCAGAATCTAACGAAACCAGTTCCATTGCGTCCGTCTCGTCTTCCTGATTCCGGCGATATATTTACTTTGTCAAACGGGCTCCGTATGCGAAAGTTATCGCGTTCTGATCGGAAGCCCAAACAGGTAAAAAGTCAAAGGTCAACTGGTCAAAAAGTCAATGCTGATGTCAACATGCTGACTGTGTAGGAGATGACGTGGCACTCTCTGGCTGATGGTGATTGGACAGGTTCGCTGACAAGGTAGACATGTGGTAGGAAACTGGACCAGTCAATCGCTGACAAGTGGCATTAATCCGTCAAATGGGGAGATGCCACGTGGCCCAGTCATGGGCAGCCACGTGGCACCCAGTCATCAGTTGAAGTGGCATGTTTAAAAAAAAAAAATGTTTTGGGGTCCAAGGGTTTTGAACCCATGACCACCACCAAGCCCAACACCTTAAGAAATGGTCCTTTGCCAATACACCAAATTAATTCTTATGTTGTAAAACCCACATTATAAAATATATTGCAAAGTATTGTAAGGAGCGCCAAAAGGGGGCCAACGCACAGCCCTTTTGGGCTGGCGCTCAGCCACATGAAGCCATGTGACCCTGCCAAGGGGGCGCGCACTGGATATAAGGGGCTTATGCCCATATTGTAACTATAAAGTGGGTTTTTAACTACTTTTTGGGTTTTAATAATTAATTAGCCCATTTTTAATGGTTTTTATCCATTTTTGGGAGTTATTGGGTAGTTTTGGAGCCTAATTTTTGGGAGTAAGTTGGAGATGAGCAACCAACTTCCCAGCTATATAACCCAGGCCTGTTTGAGGCTAGAGGAGAGCATTGGGGGCATTCAGAGCAGAATTATGCTGAGGAGAAGCCAAGCCAAAGCCATTTTGAGGCAAAGAAGCTTTTGAGGAGGAGACGCTGTCGGACCATTTCTGGGAGCTCCGGACGTCCGTTTTGTGTGCCGTTTTCTTTGCATGGTTCTAGAGATCTGGAAGAACATGAACAGATTATTCTTGTATCCATTTGGCATTGCAGCGATGTACTTTTGAGCTTTTGAGCAGAAATAAAGAAGTCTCCCCCACAGAGAAAAGGCCTGGAGACGTAGGCAAAGTTGTGCCGAACTCCGTTATCAATCTGTGTGTTATGGTTTGCTGTCTTATATTTCATTTCAGATCTGTAAATGTGTATATGGCTGTCATGATTCCTCTTCTTTTCTCATTCTTTCACTAAGTTTCTCAAATGGTTAATTAATGCATGCCAAATTAAAACTCAACCATAAGTCATTAAAAGATCCGGCGGATCAATTTCCATCCTAGATGAACTTTCTTAGATGCAGAGAAGATTCCAGAAGCAAGAGATCGATTGGACAGATGTTGAAATACCCTAGAAGAGAAGTCACCCCAGAAGAATAAAATATAATGAAAAGACACCTTTCCATAAGAGAAGTCGGCCCAGCTAGAAGGACAGGAAGACTATAAATAGGAGGCTCCTTAGCTCATTTGTTCACTCACTCACACTCTCCCAACTACATAGAAGCAAGGCACAAGTTTGGAGAAGGAGACACAGCTACTACAATGACTCAATTTCTTCTTGTTCAGACTTTTGGTATCTCTCTCTTGTGCACTACTCCTCAAGGATGTGTGATACCTTTGTATGGTGTTATTGCTGCAGCTGGGGTGGTACTTCTGGTTGAGCTAGCACTTGTGCTAGGGTTTATCTGATTGGACTTGATTTGTGAACATAATCTATCTAAGAAAGGTTGGTGGGTTTTTCCCCCATTTGGGGTTTTCCCAGGATAAATCTCTTAGTTCTTTTGTCTATTGTTTATGTTGCTACTGCTCAATACATGATTGATATATATATATATATATATATATATATATATATATATGTTAATGATAATGAAGTAAAATAACACTAGTAACACTAATGCTCTGTAAACAATGAAAATCCAACATGGTATCAGAGTTGGTTACATTCAGAACAGTTTGACCACTGGAAGGAAGATCGCTACAACGACACCTTGTAGTTGCAATACTTTGTCAAGCTCGTTGAGCACTATCCTAAGGACATTGGGAATAATTCCTTCACAGAGTAGTGCACCCTAACCTAGCACACCCCCTGAAACCCTTAATGTGCAGTTTGGTGAAGATTGAAAAATCGAGGTTTTTCAGTGCTAGGGTTTCTACCGATGAAAATGTCAACCAGTATGAGAGTTGAGGATAAATTGGATGGAGTAGATAACTTTAGATATTGGAAGAATATAATACAAATCAGTCTAGAAGAGAATGAATTATTGTATCACATCAAGAAGATGCTTTCAAAACCCGAAGACGAGGAAGCAAAGGCAAAGTTCAAGAAGAATGAGGTCAAGGCCAAGAGGATCTTGACATAATCAATCAAAGACAAATTGATACCCAATGTATCAAAACTAAAGACTGCAAAGGAAATGTTTAATGTGCTAACTAGAGTCTATGAAACCAAGAACACCAGTTGAAAGCTTACCCTATGACATCAACTCAGAAATGTGACCATGAACAAGTCAGAGATGATAGCCAACTTCTTTACAAGGATCTCACATATAAATGACTAGTTAGCAACCATTGGAGATCCAGTAGAAGATGTTGAACTAGTAACCACTACGCTAAATGGTTTCCCTCCCTCTTGCGACCCATTTGTCCAAGGAATTTGTTCAAGAAGGAAGTTACCCAAGTTTGATAAGTTATGGGCAGATTGCTCTTCAAAGGAATCTAGATTGATATTCAAGAAACAAAAGGTAGATGATGAGAAAAACCAAGCACTTGCAGCACAAGTGAAGAAGAGAAAGGAAAGAGAGGAATGCAGTCCAAGGAAGTCTAAGAAGCCACGTCGTAAGAGGGATATGTCAAAGGTTCAATGCTTCAATTGCAGGAAGATGGGACATTATGTCGCACAAGTCCTCACAAACATGACAAGGAAAAGAAGAAGAAGAACCATGCATATGCAGTTGAAACTGAAGAACACAAACCCAAAGATGAAGAATTTGTAGTAATTTCAGCACTCACTAGAACCATCACTCAAGGAAGTGATACCTGGCTCATAGATAGCGGTGCTTCTAAGCATATGACCGGATTCAAAAGCTCTCTATCGAAATTAACATAAAAGGACTCCTCACTTCAAGTGGTGCTTGGAGATGATTCCAAGGATGCAATCAAAGGCATTGGAGATGCCTCCTTATAACTTGACTCAGGTAACTCATCCATGATCTTTTCATTGAGTGACTTATAAAGAATTACATTAAATGAGCATAAATTAAAGTGCACCATTAAAGAAGGAAAACCTCAAAAATGAAGAGACAAAAGCATCAAATCTGAACACAAAAACTTGATAATGGAGTTCCTCCCTGGTGGACTACGTCTCCGGGTCCTACTCTCAAATGGGTAGGCTCTTTCATCAACTCAGCAAAAGAATATGGCAAAATACATAAGTATACCTCATTATGAAATCAAGCTACAGAAATAATGCTCAGATAAGAACACAGACAACACCATTGAATTCATGGCGTCGAATTACCCAAAAATGACTGTCTCCACACCTCGATCCAACTCTGGCACTCCCAAGCCCAAGAAGAAATTTGTCTCAGTTTCCGTGTCCTCTCTACAACCTGCATTAATGATTGGACTGCATCATTTTCCATGCCCAAGTGACCATATCATCCGCGCCCCTTTTTTCCCCCGGTGGTTGGGCAGATTCACCTTTTAAATATTTTTTACGCCGATGGTTACAATGTAAGGCTCGTGGCCTATTAGTTTGGGTGGATTTGTTAAGGCGTATATGGTGGAGGAGGTCCCAGGGTCAAACCTGCGGGCCTCCCCCTTTTGGGTTTTATGTTGTTGTAATATATATATATATATATATATATATATATATAACAATGTTTGTTCTGCTAGTTTAGCGGTGGCACTATATCCATATCCCAACGATTAACTATGGCTAAGTTTGGCGTGGTCCGCCAGATTTGGTGGACCCGCCAAACTATATTTTTTTTCAAATTTTGCTCACGAACTGTCATTGAGCGTTTCCTGCCTACCACGTGGCAGCCTTTGATTGGGACATGTGGCGACCTTTCACTGGGCCACGTCGTCCTCTGCCAAGTCATCATTCCACGTCAGTGCATGGATTGCCACATGGCATGATCTGTTTGGTCCACGGATCAACCCAAAAACACCAAAACTAGGTGACATGTGGTAGCCTCTGGTGCTACCATGTCAACATATTGATGTCATGCTGAAGTCAACATGCCCCGTGTCACCTTCCTGCTCCTGCCACGTGTACTGTACAGATGTTGACTCATCCCCTGCTGATTGGGCTATGCCGACTAAACTTTGACTGTGAATATCTTTCAATCTGTAACTTTGTTTGATGAGTCGTTTACGCTGTTAGAAAGCTTGCGATGCGCTCTTCGCGATCATTTCATTTTCACTGAGTTTCAAGAAATTTGAATCTTTTTCCCTTTCTTTGTCTGCTGAAGCCATTATGAGCATCATGAGTTGCCTCTGTGAGTTCTGAGTTATTCTTAGCCTTCTCTAGATCCTTTTTAGATCATGCCTTCCCACTGAGAGTTTTTTGGACCACTAAAAGTTTTCATCAATCAACATGTAAGTGAGGGAAGAGGCCCCTCAATTTGTCCTTCTCTATCCACTTTGCCTTGCTTGGATGTGTTCCCTTTAATCCTACTTGAAGGTAATCAACATCACCCCTGCGTGAAGTCCTCGTCCTCCTGTCCAGGATGATACCTTCTTGTAACTCATCCAAGTACTCGGGTGTAAACTCATCAACTGAAGGTATTGAAACTTCCTCATCTTGATCCATGATCATGAGAGTCTAAAAAAGTTTCAGGTTCTCAATGTTCACAACTGAGTAAATCTGCATGTAAGGTGGAAGATCCAGACGAAAAACATTGGTGCCACTTTTATCCAGGATAGTGAAGGGTCCATAATGAATGGGCTTGAGTTTCTTGCCTTCACCCTGCAGTCTCTCCTTTCTGATGTGAATCCATACCTGGTCTCCAACTTGGAACTGATGATCAACCCTATGCTTGTCATGTCGATCTTTATACTATGCTTGAATTTTCTCCAACTATTCCTTGACTACCCAGTGTATTTGTTGGATCCTCTAGATGAACTTGCTGGCTCTGTCCTCTGTTCGTTCTTCATTCATATCGACATTTCTCCTATACATCAAGTCCAAAGGAACCTTTGGTATGTACCCAAAACATGTCTCAAAAGGCGAACTTTGAGTGGATGAATGTAAAGTTCGGTTGTACGCATGTTGTACACAGGGAATTTTTTCATCCCATAACTTGGGATGCTTGCTGCAGTAGCCTCGAAGAAAATGTACCATTGTTTGGTTTACCACCTCTGTTTGTCCGTCAGTCTATGGATGGAAAGCAGTGATCCTATTCAATTTGGTGTCCATCATTCTCCACAAGCTAGTCCAAAAGTCCCCAAGGAATCAAGTATCTCGATCCGAGACGATGGATGTGGGTAACCCAAAGTGAACCCAAACATACTGAAAGAAGGGCTTAGGAGTCTACTCAGTAGTGATCTACTTTTTACGTGGCATCAAGATACACATCTTGCTGAACCTATCCACTACAACATACAAATAGTAATGACCCCCATTGGCCATTGGTAAACCCCCTACAAAATCCATCGAGATACTTTCCCATGGATGGGATGGAACAGGAAATTGTGAGTATAGACCCAGTTTTATATCAATCGGCTTACAAGTAGAACACATCACACACCCCTTTACATACTTAGCTACACTTGCTTTCATTTAAGGCCAGTAACAAAACCTCTGCAAATGAGCGATAGTTTTTCCTACCCCAAAATGCCCAGACACAAGAGACGTGTGAGCTTCTCGTATTACATGGATTCGTTCACTTGTAGGAATACTGTAAATTCTAACCTTGTACAATATCTACTGCAAACTGATATTCAGAAAAGAACAGAAAAGATACAATGGCAAATACAAACATTACACAGAGATTTTTCACCTGGAAACCCAAACCGGGAAAACCAACATATATTATATTGATACACATTGCTTTACACTGTTTACAATACAATATACATATAGGAGCCAGCGACATCCAAAACCCTAACCCAAAGACCTGGATTAGTCCAAAACCCTAATTCCTTAACCGGAAATAGAAAACCATCGGCAAAAACCATGTGCCGAAAAACCACCTAATATCATGTGGTCTCGGAAATATGTCGTCCCGGAAATATGTCGGCCTGGCGAAAATATGTCGGCCAAAAAAAAAATTTTTCGGGGGGCTCCGCCCCCCTGCACCCCCCTCTTACCCCCTTGCACGCTCGGCGCAGGCGCTCAGACACTACTACTCATGCAAAGAATATAACACATACCCAACAAATACATAGCTTTCCAAGATGGTAGAGTAGTTTTCCCTGCAGACAATAGTTCTCTACCTATGTAGCAAGGGTTAGATTCTCATATACTTCTTCAAAATATTCATCGATGGCATATTGTTCTACATAGCTATCGTGAGATAAAGAAGTATTCTTCAAAATAATAGAAGCAACAATAGGAGGTCTAGAAATCATATCAACTACCTTGTTACTTGTAACATTTTTGTACTTGATTACCAAATGAAATTGTTGTAGAAAACCCATCCATCTGTAGTGTCGAGATTATTGCAATTTGGTTTGTGCTTGGAGATATTGTAAGGGCTAGTGATTTGTATGTATTATTGTTTCCTTCCCTAACAAGTAGTGCTTCCATTTCTTTACGCTCTAGATTGATTCATACAACTCTTTATCATATGTAGGATAGTTAACAACAACTTGGTTAAAAGTTTCAGAGTGGTAACAGATAGGCTTACGATATTGCATCAATACTACACCCATGGTGTATCCGTTGGCATCTGTCTCGATCTCAAAAGGTTGTTGAAGATTCAATAGTGCTAATACTGGTGTGGTACTGATCTTCTCCTTCAAAGTGTCGAAATCTTTTTGTTGTGTTCCTTCCCACTAAAAAGTGTTCTTCACACTGGTTAAGGCATGCAAAGGAGCTGCTATAAAGGAGAAGTTGGAAATAAACCTCCTCCAATACTGGATTGCACCTAAGAAGCTTCGGACTTCGATTACACTTTTTGGCTCAGGCCAATTTACAATTACATCAATTTTGTAAGGATCAATTTTTAATTGTCCTCTTCCTACAATATGACCTAAGTACACAAGTGCAATATTGTCAAATTCACATTTAGACAATTTTACATACAACTTTTCCCTTTGCAAAGTATCCAATACTTGCTTTACATGCCTGAGATGTTCATCCCAAGTCCTGCTAAAAATAAGAATGTCGTCTAAATATACAATCACAAAGTTATCTAGGAAAGGCCTGAATACATCAATCATCACATGCATGAAAGTTGTCGGAGCATCACAAAGCCCAAACGACATAACTAACCACTCAAACAATCCTTGTTTGGTTTTAAAGGCAGTTTTCCATGCCTCATGTTCTACGACCCTGATTTGATGATATCCACTGTGTAAATCCAACTTAGTGAAATAAACAACATTCTTCAATTGATCAAGTAAATCATCTATACGAGGAAGAGGGTATCGATTTTTCATCGCGATTTTATTTAAGGCCCAGTAATCGACACACATTCGCCATGTGCCATCTTTCTTTGGCACCATCACGATCGAAGAACCACAAGGAGATGAATTGGGCCTAATGACCCCTTGATCCAATAAGCCTTGTACCTGCTTCTTGATCTCTGTCATCTCCACAACTAACATTCTTTACATGCCCACATTAGGAAGAGGAGAATCTTGCTAAAGTTGTATCTCATGTTGGATTTCCCTCTTAGGGGGTAATCCATATGGCTCATGAAAAATATCATCATACTTAGAGACAATATCAATTAATTCTTTTTTATGAGATGGATCACATCCTTGGAAAGCGTTGGATGTTCCAGCATCTTTCTCTCTTACAACCATTTAGTACATATCTCTTATTAGTGTTTATGAGTCTTTTCATTTGCCCCACACTAACAAGTGTTGTATTTACCCTCTTGTTGCGAGCTCTAACAATATATTCCACTCCCCCTTTAGTAAGGTGGTATTTGTTCTCATGACGAAAGAATACTACTTTTCTATCATAAAGATAAGGACTTCCCAACACTATGCCACACATATCAAGTGGTACAACATCCAAATCCACTTCATCAATCAACTTTGAAGAAATAACAAATCTAACCCTACATTGTTTGGTGACATTAAGTTTTTCTTTATCACGTACCCAACCAAGAGGATAAGGCTTCAGATGTGTTTTCGTTTCAAGACACATCTTCTTGATAAGTGCTTCAGATATTAAGTTTACTTGGGAACCTGGATCAAATAATGTATCTATCTTAGTGTGTTTAGATACAACTCTTATGTGAAATAATTCATTCCTCTTTCGTTCATCATCATGAGATTCATTATTGGAACTTGAACTAGAATGAAGGGAATCTTTACATTGTACTCCAACCGTTGTGATATTTCCTTCACTTCCTGAATCAGAACCAAGATCTTGTTGCATTGTAGCAACGGTTTTTGTCTTCCCCTTTCAACCGAATTGTTTCAGTTTCTTTTATGGATGTCGTTTCCAACAATGTTCTTCATTATGACCACTTTTCTTGCAATGAGTGAAAGATGGCTTTCCTCCTTCTCTCATGACTATGGCGGTCTTCTTGTCCTTCGTTTTAAACTTCTTAAAAGTTTTATGTGGGAGATTGGAAGGTTTGTTCGTGGGATCTTCTTGAACATGCTTCCCCCTGTTCTCAAGGTGAGTGGCTTGCACACAAACTTCGTCAAGACTAGTGGGGTTAAACAAGAGAAAAGTATGATGGATATAACTGTGAAGTGCGCCAATATACTTCATTAACGTTTCATAAGAATCCAAAGGAATGTTCAATGCAAGAGATTTCTTCCCAAATTCTTTTGTGAAACTTTGTACAGTTTGACCTTTACTTTGCCTTAAAGTTTGTCATTCCATCATCGCTTTATGTAAATACCCTAATGGATAAAATTGCTTCGTTATCGCTGATTTAAATTCCGACCATGAGGGAAAAAGATTACCACAGTTACTTCTGTCCTGAAGCTTGCTCTCCCACCATACGAGAGCGGTGCTTTCCAACCGAAGAGAAGCCAATTGCAGTTTAACTTCTTCTTCATCAATATGTTGAACATGACAATACACTTCAACCTGTCGGATCCAATTATCTATCTTTTTAGGATTAACATCTCCATTAAACACAGGTAAAGAAAATTTTACATCAAACTTTGATAACGGTTTCTTAAAAGAGGCTTTATGGCTAGAATGATGAGAATGATGAGAATGCTCATAGGAAGAAGAACTAGAACTTGAAGGTGAAGACGAAGGCTCGAGAGGATCTCCTCCAGCCCCTTGGTTTATTGAAGCATCATCATTTGCATGTGCTTCCTTTTTCTTCCCTTTCTTCTTCATCCTCTTCTCGTAATCTCCATACATTCGTTCGACCATTTCTGACATGCGATAAAATACCATATGAGTTTTTCTCCTGTTCATCACGCTTGTCCTCTTCTGCAATTTTCTTCCTTCGGGATTGAAAGTCTTAAGAGTTCCTTCACCCTGCTTATGCTCGGCCCTAGTAAGCATTCACACTCAACAATTCAAGTCAAAGATGACTGCTCTGATACCAACATGATCCAGGATCTTTTCATCGCGTGACTTATAAAGAATTACATTAAATGAGCATAATTTAAAGTGCACCATTAAAGAAGGAAAAGCTCAAAAATGAAGAGACATAAGCATCAAATATGAACACAAAAACTTGATAACAGAGTTAGTCCATGTTGGACTACATCTATGGGTCCTGCTCTCAAATGGGTAGGCTCTTTCATTAACTCAACAAAATAATTTCGCAAAATACATAAGTCTACCTCATTCTAAAATCAAGCTGCAGAAATAATGCTCAGATCAAAAAATAGACAGTACCACTGAATTTGTGGCGTCAAATTACCCAAAAATTACTGTCTCCATGCCTCGATCAAACTTTGGCACTCCCAGGTGTTACACATTATTTTCATCATCCCTATGATCGTTAATGATGTAAACCTATATGTTGCCTTCAGAGGGGTCAGTGGCCTGAGTTCTTGAAGAGAGAAGGGAGAAGAACTTTTCCTGAGAAAAGAAGTTGCATTTTCCTATGTAAAAACCTTATAAAAAAGGAAGTTCGCAGGTTGCTATATAGGCAGGGTGCGAGAATGACCAATTCTTGCAGGTTGCACTATAGCCAGGGTGAAAACAGTTCGCCGGTTGCACTATAGCTAGGGTGCGAGAATGACCAATTCTTGCAGGTTGCACTATAGCCAGGGTGAAAACAGTTCGCAGGTTGCACTATAGCTAGGGTGCGAGAATGCCAGCACGTGGGAAAAACGAGCATTTTCTCGAATCTTCTAGAAGGAGAAGCTTCTATGGTGAGGTGGCATCCGAATGGTTTGGATCTTACTCGTTTTCATGATTTAGTGGGATCATCCTAACCTCTTCACCTTATCCTCTTCAACTTATAAAAGGAGAGGAATTCTCATGGAGAAAGTTAGCTTTTGGTTAGCTTGAGCTTGGGTTAGCTTTGTTGGTTCTTGAGCTTTGTTAGCTTTGGCTTGGTTAGAGTGGCTTTGAGATTTGCTTTGTCAAGATAGATTGTGAGTAGCTATCATATCTATGGTCTCAGAATCCTTGGAGCAAGAAGTGTGTGGGGAACGAAGGACAGTTGGAAGGGACCTTACGACATCAAGGCAACGGTTGTAATCTCTCTTTCATATTTAATATAATACAGTAATATGTTTCTTTCCCATAAAGTTAAATCTACTTTATTGCATAATTCCTTGATCATATGCATAGATTAGCTATTGAATATATAGGATTGCTTTCACTTTGGTTGGCTTGTGCTGTTTTGATCTTGACTGCACAAGAGCGCTGGAGCGAAGCAGGAGCAACAAAGATTAAGGAAGCGATTACAAAGTATGTCTCTTATTCCCACTTCCAATTTAATTCAATAGTTAGATCTAGGGAAAGCGATATATTCTGTCCTGTTTTGTTCTAGATCCAGGTGGATCTAGGGAGATCGGTTTGTGTCCGCACTTACGGATTTATCCAATAACAAAATTGGCGACTCCGCTGGGGAACATATTGTTTCCTGGTTAGTCTAGTTTCCCTTTCTTTGATTGCTTGTTTTCTGGTCTCTGAATCTGTGGGAGATCTATCAAGACTTTCTGGATCTGAAAGTTCTCTAAAAAATTTTTGCCCTTTTTCAATTTTTTTCTTGTTTACAGGCATTCTCGCACTGTACCCTTTAGTGGCCTGCGAGAATCACTTGGGTTCGCACCCTGGTGTTCAGTCCAGTGCGAACACCTCGCAGTCAACCCATGTCTATCCTGCGAGAATACCTAATTCTCGCACTG
>ML781344.1:277688-295225 GCA_009831015.1 Picea engelmannii | reverse complement strand
TCCACCTGCTCGCCCTTTATTGCAACTCACTGTTTGGAGTTTACGCAAGACCTCACTCGTTCATGCATGCTTGGTCTGGTTTATGAGTTGATACGATACGGTTCTGAGTTTCCTTCCGTTTGATCACCCTTTAAAACAAACCGCGACATTAAATCTGATGGGCTTCGGGCTCTGCTCCTGCTAGCAATCCAGGAGTGACTTCCGAACGCCAACACTTAGAAAACTAGGAAAGTCAGGATCAGCCTAAGCATAACCTGTTTAGTCAGAGAGTGAGGAGTTATGAGGACTGGTCTACTTTTTAAGAATTGTTTTTCAGCTTCCAGAGCTAAGACGTAATCTCTTCTCCCTCTGTGGGAAAACCGGAAAGATATTTGGTCTTTTATGAAGGCGAAACTGAGAGTAGAAAGGGGCGACGGAGAAAAGACTTGAGAATAAAAAAACGGGGGTCATGAATTAAACCCAACTCCTGGAACCCTTTCTCAGTGATGCTTTTCTCTTTTTGTTTATTTTGATTACCTCTTATCTTATTCTAGGTGAAACTCTTAGGGCCTAGATTTTGAAATCATTCTTTTAGTGACCTATCACACTTATGAGACAATCACCACACTTTTTATAAAAAACCTTTGTTTGAAAAAATAGACTTTTCTGGAATTCACACTTTTGCCTTACCATTTTCGTTCTCTTTTGAAATAACGAAAAATCTTATCTATCACCTATTTTCGGCGAATTTATCTTCCACTATAAGGCTGTTTGTTTGCTACTTTCACTTGTCGGGCTGTCAGCCAGAATCCTGTAAGGGAACAATACAAAGAGTATCAGGGCTTTTAAAGAATTGAATACATTGAGAATTTTATATCCCTACTTCTAGAGAAACATTAACCTATTTTATTTTATTATTTTATTATTTTTATTTATTTTTATTTTTATTTTTATTTTTATTGACAGAACGAAAGTAGACTTACCAAAGAAAATTATAAAATAAAAAGAATAAACAAACCGGTATATACAGTGGGAATTCTGGAAATCAACTATTCCATATAGTGTTTTAAATAACGCTCATTGACAGGGGCGTTCAGGATTTTACCGTCCAAATTTTCTAACAAAAACAAATTTTTTCCTTCAGGAGATGCAACCTTGAACGGTCCGTACCAGATGTGATTGAATTTACCATGTTTCGTCGAGTCTTCCTTCCTAGCGTCCCATTTTAAAACCAAATCTTCGAGGAGGAAATCCCTGTCTTTGGCTTTACGATCGAATAATGCTTTCATGTTGTCCTGGTGTTTCTGCAACCTTTCGTCTACTTTGGCCCTGTGTTGTTGGACTTCAATCAGCTGATTTATCCTTCTTGTGACATGATTTGGTTCTTCCTTCTCATCTTGCCAAAGTTTCATTACAGGTAGTGCTAGATTTATAGGTAACACTACATCTATCCCATATACCATTTGGAAAGGAGAAGTGCCGATAAACTTTTTCGTGCCTATCCGATTTGCCCACAGAGCGTATTTCAAATGCACATGCCAGGATTTCTTGTTTTCACTCAGCACTTTCTTAATTATATTGATTAAGATTTTGTTTGAAGACTCGACCAACCCATTTCCCTGGGGGTAATACGCAGTGGAATGACCAAGCACAATATTGTATTTTTGGCAGAAACTGATCATAGCCATAGATTTAAAGGCCTGAGTGTTATCTGTGACTATCTTTCGAGGGCAGCCGAATCTAGATAAAATATTCTCTTCTAAAAAATCTATTACCACCGAGTCTGTAGCCTTTCTAGTTGGGATAGCCTCCACCCATTTGGTGAAGTAATCTGTTGCAGTCAGGATCCATCTATGCTGAGCGCTAGAATGAGGATTAATTTCACCTATGAAATCTAATCCCCATTGCTGAAAAGGAGCTTCCGTTTTGACTGGAACCAACGGGATCGCTGGAAGCTTATGCTTACCTGTGAACAATTGGCAAGGGTGCAAGCTCGAACCTTGGCATTGACGTCTGAGAAAAGTTTGGGCCAATAATACCCTGCCCTCATGATCTTATAATTCGTTGCCCTCCAAGCATGGTGTCCTCCACATACTCCTTCGTGAAATTGGCTTATGACCTTTTTTGTTTCTGATTCGACCAAACAAACCAACAGGAAGCCAAGAGGGTCTTTCCAATACAATTGTCTTTTGGCTATACAGTATTTGACTGCATGTAGCTTCAACGTTCTGGATTTAGATGAGGTCAAGTCACTTGGGGACTTCAAGGTCAATAGGTAGGGCACTATGTCTTTGTACCAATCTGATAAAGTAAACTTCTCTGAGATTCTGGTTTCAGCTATTTGTTCATCGAGTTCGTTAATGTCCACACATTCTTCACTTCTCTGTAAGCCATTTACCCCGAGAGATCTGAAATTTGATTCAGCTAAGAGTTTAGCTAAACCTTGTCCCTTCACTAGTTTCGTTGGTTTAATCTCCAAATCAAATTCTTGAATTTTGGCCAGCCACCGTCCTCTTTTGCCATCACTGTCGAACTGGACCAAAATATCTTTTACGGAGCTAGTGGGTACGTATGCAATCACCTTAGAATGCAACACATAGGTTCTAAAATCCTTTAATGCCTTCACCATAGCGTATCCTTGTTTTTCCATTATATTGTATCTAAGTTCGGCGTCTCTAAGAATTTTGCTGAAAAAGGCTATCGGTTGCTCGAAACCTTCTTCATTTTTTTGGAGGAGAACCGTGGCGAGTGTGTGTTCGGAGGCGAATGAGAAAATAAGAAAATCCTTTAGATAATCAGGGCTTTCTAGTACATGCACCTTGCTTATAACCTTCTTGATGCGGGAAAACGATGCTTTGGCCTCCACTGTCCATTTCACTTCGCTGTTTTTCTTTAGCATATCTGTGATCAATTTCACAATTTCAACAAAGTTTGGAATAAATTTCCTCAAAAATTTATTTTGCCTAAAAATGACTGAATTTCTTTTACATTCCTAGGGATGTTTATTGTGTCTATAGCTTCAACTCTTTTAGGGTCAATTCTAATTCCATCTCGAGACACAATATGGCCCAAGAGTTTACCTTCTTGCATAACAAAGTGAGACTTTTTGGGGTTTAAAGACAAACCGAACTTGCGACATTTCTCAAACGTCTGCTTGAGATGTATCAGATGATCTTCATCAGATTTAGAAAAAACGATTAGATCATCAAGATAGATAACCACAAATTTGTCTCTTTTGCCAATGAAAGTGATATCCATAGTGCGTTGGAAAGTAGCACCTGCATTCATTAAACCAAAAGGAATCTTATCATATATAAATGTACCCCAAGGAGTGGTAAAGGCTGTCTTTTCTTTATCGTGTTCACAGACGACGATTTGATTGTACCCGGAAAACCCATCGATCATCGACATCCTATTTGCCCCAACTACTTTTTCTAAAACATGATCCATTTTGGGTAGGGGGTAATTATCTTTGAGGGATGACTTATTAAGATTTTTGAAATCGACACACAGTCTAATTTCCCCGTTTTTCTTTCTAACCGGGACCAAGTTTGCTACCCAATCTGAGTATCTCAGTGGTATGATTATCTTTGCATCTAACAGCTTTTTGACTTCCTTTTCGATCACGGGCAATAAAATAGGATTAATTTGTCTGAGTTTTTGTCTAAAGGGTTTGACACCAGGCTTTGGGGGTATCTTATGTTCGATCACAGAGGTGTCATAGGTTCTCAGCTCTTCATATGACCAAGCGAAAATGTCTTTGTACTTTCTAAGCAAATCTGCGTATTTATTTTTGGTTTCAGGGGACAGATACTTGGATAACTTCACCAACCGAGGGTTTTCTTTAGTACCCATGTCACAATATTCAACCTCTTCAGGTTGAGGTTGTAGAGTGAATTTTGAAGGGATATCATCTTGATTGAATAATCTTTCCAAGGGAATCATACCCTTGGGGATCTGGTTATTTTTAAGAATGACCATTCGATGATTCATGATTTTATCATGGAACTCTTGAGGATCCTCCCCTTCCTGCATGATCCAAATAGGATCGTTTTGGTTTTCTTGGTCAGCATGCGTTTCGACAAACTCATCTATAGATTCCAAAAATTTACAAAGTTGTTCATCATCCTCAAAGACTTGCCAATGCTGTATGTTATTTAGTATAGAAGGCCAGTGTCTCATTTGCATGTGGTACTTTAGTTTAAACGCAGTGGGAGGTGTGAAAGTTGAGGCTACCTTGGCTAATGCATCAACATGTTGGTTTTCAGTTCTAGGAATGAAATGAACTTTGACAGAGGAGAAGAAATTTTCGATCAGATCCCAGACGCAATTCCTGTAGGATCTCAACCTAGGATGTTTGGCCTGGTACTGTCAGTTAACTTGTTTTATGATTAGTTCGGCGTCACTAAAGACTTCAAGGTTCTTTATTTTTATTCTCCTGGTAGATTCTAACCCTAACACTAAGGCTTCATACTCACATACGTTATTAGTGTGGTTCTCATTCCACTGTAATCTGTAGGAAAAGGGAATTACGAATTGATTATCGGGGGCCACCAGGAGTGGCCCAGCTCCAGCTCCAGCTCCAAAATATGATGAAGCACCATCAAAAAACATCTTCCATACACCTGAGCTATATACACTTTCTTTTAATCCTTCTTTTTCTGTTTTTTCTTCTGTACAACTTTCGTCTATACCTATTTCAAACTTATCATCAATAGATAATATACAATTTCCTAAATCTTGGTCGGCAATATATACAGGGTGGTTATTTGGGTTATGTGGATCACCTACCGTGAACGCCAACCTAGTTTCTCTGTAAAGACGCGTGTATTGTCCTCCAAATACTGGAATTGTAGCATAGGTCATGTCAAGCTGGAGTGATCCCCCAAGTTTGGCACCCCATGACCTAGATAATAGCATACCATCTTTAGGAGGAATATCGGAAACTACTACGTCCATGAGAATTCTTTTAGTGGGTATTTGTGCCAGATTGACCACCAGGTCTTTAATCATACCTATGCATTTGACCTTTCTTGAATCAAATGAATATAAGTCTCCATATGGCCTGGTGATTTCTAGACCTAACTTTTCCATAATGGATTTTGGCATCACATTGTGGGATGCTCCAAAATCTAGCATACAATTATGAAGTAGGTGGTCGAACAAGGCCAACGTGATATAGAAGGGGGCAACAGTGTCTCTCGCACCTTCGAAATGCAGACCAAAAACTATGTTTGGCTTGTCATCCTCTAAGTTGATGACATTGGCTTGGCTTTCGTCTTCTGAAAAGCTAATCATCTTAGCAATTTGTTTTTTGTATATAGGATTTTTGGCCAGTTCAACAAGTGGGATAGGGATTTTGATTTTATTTATTTCATTTTCCAGATTAAAATTTCCCAGGACCTTGTCGCTCTCTATGTTTGGGGCCTCCATTCCTTTCTTTTCAGCTTTTCTTTGTGGTGCGGACTTGGTTTCAGTCACAGGATCCTGTGTTTTCTCAGTGGGTGTTCCTACTGACTTTGACTTGACAGGCTGTGTGTCAGCGGTTTGGGTTTTTGTAGTTTTTTTCTCAGCAACCTTTGGAGCTGCTTCATCAGTTTCGCCTCTAGGCAAAATCTTTTTTGTTGGGGCGGTTGGAAGACTCTTGTTCCTAGGTCTCAAATTATATTTCTCATGAAGTTCAGCAATAATATCATCGGTGATACCTTGATAGGCCAAATATTCATAAGTATCGTTGCTAACATCGTCTTCCGATCTAATTTCATTATTTAAAGATTTTTCGTAATCCTGTCTTGATAAATAAGGTGATTTATTATCATCGCCAAGATTATTTATATCCTCATCGAACTCTTCAAAATCTTATAGGTCTTCTTCTCCAATGAAGTTTTCACCTTTGAAGGGGGTTGGAATTTTTTGATCTTCATTTTCTATTATTTTCTATGGGGCCTGAGGATCAGGATTCCTTCTAAAATCCTTCCTAGGAAAATGATCCCTTTTTTATTTTTCTAATTCCATTTTTGTGATCTTATTGGATAGTTCTCTAATTACCCTAGCCATCTCATCCATTTTATCTCCCGGGGATTTCCTCGATCCTGAAGACCCACCTTGTTCCTTGAATCTCCTATTTTCTTTGTTCCCGGTCTCTATTTTTGCTTTTAATTTTCCTGATGCCATCATGTTCGATTCGATCTGAAGAGCATCATCTTGCATTTTCGTGAGATCTATTGACCTCCTTTCTCTCAATAATAGGGCGAAATCGGGATCAAAGGCACCAGCAAAAGTCACCTTTGTTGTGGGTTGAGAAGGTTTGACTTCAACTGGGATTTTATTATATAACTTGTTAAACCTTTGCGTGAACTCTAGAACAGATTCTGAGTTTTTCTTTCTAAGGGATCCAAATTCAGTTAGGTAATAGAGGTGGTCCCTCCTCTCCCCCCATTGTCTAATAAAAGTGTTTCCAAGCTCTTCATAGGATCTTAGAGATCCAGATACTAAGTCTCGGAACCAGGTCCTCACCTGTCCTTCAAAAGTCTGAACGAGGAGTCTGGAATAGACATCTTCGTGTTCAATTCTGAGGATGTCAACAAATTGGTCAAAGAAGTCTATATGTTCTTGAGCGGTCAAATCTCCTTCCCTTGTAAACTTGGGAAGGCTTTTCATATAGTTTTCGGGGAGATCGTGTAGGGGAACAAGGAGGACAAGGGGGGCGTATCGGGCAGCTACCTTAGCGAAAATTATAGGAAGTGGTGCTTGACCACCTGTTGGTCCTCTTGGGGCAACACCCCCAGCTCCAGTACCTCCATGTGCAACCATTGATAGATTTGAGGCTGAAGCTCGGAATGTGTGAGGAGAAGATTCATGAAAATCAAGGGAAAAAACCTCAGGAAAAGAGAACGTATCGTATGAAAGGGGAAGCGAGATAGATATTTCAAGTGTTTCCTTAATGTTCAACTGTGTGGAAATAGGCTGACAAATAGTATGTATAGGTGAGATGATCTGTCTAAGGGATCTGCCTGATTTTAAAATCTTTTCCGGATCAGAGACTGGCGAGGTCTGTTTATCATCCGGGTTCTTTCTGGTGTTCTTTCGGCTAATAGCCAGTTTACTTATTGTGGAGTCGCCAAGTGAAAAATATCGGTAGCCTTAGAAGGTTTTCTATCTTTTTTCACTATCAAAGAAACAAAGTGTCAATGTCGCTCTTCCCAGGGAAAAGTTTCGTTTCTTCATTCCCCGACAACGACGCCAAAAATATGTTGTTCCTGAGTTTATACTTTAAGGCTCTAAAGTATACTGTCAAGGCATCCGTAAAAATAAGGTAATTAAAGGGTAAAAATCAAAAGGAAGGAGAAATTAGAGTTGGTTTCCCAACTACCTCTGTCTAGCTTCCCTTTGTTCTTGGATGTTGATATCTCTCTCAATAGTTGCCCATGAACGTTCTAATTCAACCCGATTAGTCGCTGTTTGCAGAATAGTATTAAAAAGGTTCAAAGCAATGCTAGTTTGATCGTGGAGACCAGGTTCTATGTTGGGTTGTCTGTTATTTGGGATAGTCATGGAGAGTAAAATTTTATTTAGTTTTGAAAGAATTTGATAAATTGTTGCTTTAGCTTTTAAGGGATGAAAATAGGAAAAATAGTTTTGAAATTCAAAATAATAATAGGTGAGGCCGTTTCCTGGACTTGAAACAATTTTGAGAATAGTAAAATAACAAAGAAATACTGATGAAAAAATATGAGGCTTTAATCACGAAAGAATCTGATATTGTAACAGGAAGTAAAGAGGAAAACGAAATTTCTAATGAAGTGTTAAATATTATCATTCAAATAATCTACAGGTCTTAAAATTACTGATAGCAATTTAAGAGGAAAAGCTATAAATAATTTTATAACCAAATCAATTCAAACTACAAAAGATCTATGAAATAAACATATAGTTGATCATTCATTAGAAAGACATTGAAAGAAAAACATAGAAATATATTGTAAACAGGGTTAAAGAACACATAGCTTCAAGTTGACAGAATTCAGAATCTCGTCTGCATTATTTATATCACAATGGATGAAAACTTTTAATACAATCGTCTCTCCTCAAAACCAAAAAATCCCTATCTTAGTCTTGTGAAATTCTATTTATACATGATCACCAAACTTTTTTCCCGTTGGTGATTAACCAACTTCCTACAACTAACGGTTACCTGAATGTGCAAGGTTGAACCGTTTACATTTCTATTTTAACTACTTTGTTATTTCAATAATGAAAATGTACAAAACAGTATTTCATGTCTGCGTTGACGAACTTCCTTCTTCTGTCTTAAGACAACGAATACATTTTCCCAAAAACTTTACCAAAACTCTGGGAGCTTTTAGTATATCTTTTGCCTCAAATATGAAGAACTTTTTCTGTAGTTCGGGTAGACGATCTTCAATTATCTTCCTTGTGAACTTAATGGTTTGCAACTTTAAGTTCGACATCACTATCCATTTGTCGATTTCGGTGACATTGATTACTTTTATTTTTGGGATCTCCACTTGCATTTCCTCCAGATCTTCCTTGAATCTTAGCTGGTGCTTGACAATGTTAATTTCTCCTAATAACCTCGAACAATTGTTTTTTCCAATGTTCAAAGAAGCTTTTTCTAAAAGATCAAAAATTCCTTGACAATCATCATTGACCTCTCTGGTTATTCTTTTGTTTTCTGCAAGGCCTGCCTCCCACACCTTGAGTATTACATCTCCTTTAACCTGCTCTAAAACATATAGTTTTTGAATCTTTCCGACCTCCTCCTTTGCTGAAAGGGTCACTGCTTTTTGGAAAGTCGTCCTAGCTACTTTCACTTCTCTTTCTTTCAGGAGAATGTTCTCCAAAGCTTTACTTGTTTCCTGGAAGTAATTCTGAATAAATTCTAGATTTAAAAACACTCCCTGTTGTTCTTCTTCTATCTTCAAATGTATTCCCAATACCTGGGCCTGGAAAATTTCAAGCTCTACCACTTGATTTGAAATGGAACTAATCTTTTCTTGTAATTGTTTATTTGTTTCTTCTTGCTTTAGGACCCGTGCCTGGGTGACCTGTATTTTCTGATTTGCTTCCTCTAAGCTTGCTTTTAGTTTATGAATCTCTTGAATATCATTCAATCTAGCTCGTTCTAGACCCTTTTTTATTCCCCAACTAATATTTCTTTCAGTCTCCTTTAATTGATCCTGTAGCTGAGCTATGATCTCTTCTTTCTTCTCCAACATAGTTGTCAAACTACCCACAGAGTATAAATTCCCCGATGCTAAGGCTCCCATTGTGCCTGCTATCTCTGTAGCGAATTCTCCCTCTTTAAGTTTTTGTCCATCTATAATGATTTTGTGCTTTTTAATCATCATATCCCCTCTTGGATGCATTTCTTGTTTTAGGATAGCCTTTCTCTTCTTACTGAAAAAATAATTGGAAGGAGGAATCTCATCTCTAGAAATAGGCTCAATATCACTTATGTATAGAACTCCCTCTTGGGGGTTTCCATAAGTAGACTACAATGGAGTCAAAGAGGTAATGGGACTTCCAAGTTCCATCGATGTTGTTCCTCCTACTTTTTTGGGAATGTTCTCAGGGATTTCTGAGGGTATTTCCAACTCTTTTCCTTTCCCTGCCTGTGATTTTTTTGTGTGAGGAACTTTTGTTTCTTGTAGAGGCAATTCAATTTCCTTCATTTTTCCACTTGTATTTGCTTTATCCTGTACATCTATTTCAAAACCTGGAGGAAGCTCTTCCTCATCTGGAGGAGGGGTCGTGGACTCACCCTGCAAGATCTTTGGCAAACAAATTCACCTATGACTTTGGAAAGTCATGAAACCAGTCTGTAAATCGAGTGATACGGCCCATACCCTGTTCAATACCTCTTCATAAGTTTTAACCTCCTTGAAAATATCATCATAAAAAGATTGTTCATGTTCATAAGATTTCAAATTATAGTGCATCAAATGTCTGCTTACTAATTGATAAGGGTCATGCTTTCTGTGCTCAATATCTAGCAATTTGATCTCCTCCAATGCCTCGGCTTCCACTTTAGAATGACCAAGGTTTAGTAATGAAAATTTCTCGACATATACAGGGAAGATTGGCCAGGATTTATTTTGAGCTACCTTTAGCTCTATCCCAATACCACCTTTCACTATTTGATATGCTACCTCCCTCAATACCAGTCTGTCCAGGAGGAATTTCAGAAGTGCGCGAGGGGGAATTGAACACCCATAAACCCTAATATAAGAGAAGTTTTCTTCAACAAACCAGTCAGCTATTGCTTTGAGATTTTCTGAGACTGCCTTAGAAATGCGAGGGGGTTCACGGCCATAAAACATTTTATGCATTGGAATTATTACAAAATGATAATTTTTGTAAAATGCATTCTTAGCATTTTCTTCCCAAAGTGCATAATGATATGCATGAATGGGCTCGGGGCAGGTTATGTTCCAACTCCAATTCATCAGGGGAAATGGAGTCACAAAGCAAATCACATCCATGATGTATGCTGACATATAAAAAGCCACTGGCTGACCTTTAGATCTTGCAACTCTGTAGTTCAAAATTTCTTGTGCTAGGTTATCCGACAAAATCTTACTCCAGTTGAAAGTGTATCCTTTTGAAGCTTCTTCTATAAAGGGCACCCAATCTGCAGGAAAATGGCAGGGATTCTTTTTCCCGAAAAGTCTACACAACATAATGGCTACATAGACCATATACTCATTCAAAGATGCCGTGGCATAAACCCCAAGGGTATCGACTCTAAACTTTGTTGCACATCTCCACCATTCTCTAATTAAATCCAGATAGGTTCAGTCGGCCTCAGTACACTCCTTCCTTTGAAATTCAGCTAAAAACTCAGCATTGTAAATATACTTAGGATTTGGTGAGAGTTTATACATTACTTGTATATGCTCTGGCCTGAATGAGCCGACAATGATCCCTTGATCATTCAAAATGCTTCTTGTCGGGATATCAACCTTTTCCAAGGCCCAACTGATCATGTCGTTGTACGCCAGAAGCCGAGGGCGCACCTCAATCTTATGAAGCTCTGATTCCGCTATATCCCAAAAGTGATTCTCGGAATCAATGGGAGAATTCTTGATTTCGTATTCCAGGAATTCAAAGATTTGTGTCCAGGATTTAATTGAGTTGATAACATGTGGCGTAGTGTCGGATACGATATCTCCTTCCTCTGTATCTTCACTCTTCTTCGGTGCTTTCTTTGGTGCCATGACTTTAAGTTAAATGGAAAACCTGTCACAGAGAAGGGGTGTATGAGCTCGACTGAAATCGTCTTACGCTTGATAGTATGAAACATAATATGTTGTGAAACTCAAACCTTCAAACTCTCTTTTAATTCATTTAACGATGAAGGGACTGATGCAGCTGTCAAGAATTCAATACATTTAATGCAGTAGATATTTACTAAGATATGCATTAGTGTCACATATCACCAGTTATCCTTTATTAAAGTGGCCGCATTTTGGCGCTTTTGAATTCAAAATTCGGAAAATTTCATTCAATCGGAAACTGAAGTGTGAACAAAACCTAAAAAGTTTGATTGTCATTAATCATGCTTTCAAAACAGAGTTTATTTAGACTAATCACAAATTAAGAGTCAAGATTTTGTGTTTTGGGATTTCAGGGATCGAGTTGACAAGAGTTATGTTATCACTGAATCCCGATTTCTGAAATCACGAAATCAAGACAAGATTAAATTATGACTTAAATTCGTTTTAGCAAAATAATTGATCGGTATTAAGCGTTTCGGGATTTCAGGGATCGTGTTGACAGGAAGTATGTCATCGATGAATCCTGATTTCTGAAATTGCGAAATCATTAACTTAAGCCAGGAATTTTCATTTTAGTGAATTAATTAATTAGGATTAAGGACTGATCTCCAAAACAGAATTAATTTAGACTAACACAGATTTTGAGTCGGGATTTCGCGTTTCGAGATTTTTGGGATCGTGTTGACAATAGGTATGTTATCGCTACATCTCGATTTCCGAAATTGCGAAACAATTAATTTACTCTTTGATAATTATTTATTTCAACTTTTTGGGAAATCGGGGATCGGGATTTCGCGATTCGATATGTAATAAACCTATGTTCTTAATAAACCCCTAGTCCCGAAAACCCTTTTTTTTTATTAGTATGATTTTTTGCCTTTTATTATTATTAGAATAAAATCTGTCGGGATTTTGGCACCGACCCTTTGGAAATGAAAGTGAGGATTATGCTTTGTGAAAATCCGAAACCCGAAAAAGGAAAATTTTAGTTTTGAAGATAAAAAATTTAAAACATGTTTCAACAACTGGACTGTGTCGTTTTCCGTGCCTAAGCGGTCGTACCGTCTGTGCGCCTTTTTTCCCCCGGTGGCTGGGTGGATTCACCTTTTAAATATTTTTTGCGGTGATGGTTACAACATAAGGCTGGTGGCCTATTGGTTTGGGTGGATTTGTTAAGGCATATATGGTGGAGGTGGTCTCAGGGTCAAACCCGCGGGCCTCCCCCTTTTGGGTTTTATGTTGTTGTAATATATATATTTATATATATAACAATATTTGTTCCTCTAGTTTAGCAGTGGCGGTATATCCATATCCCAATGATTAACCGTGGCTAAGTTTGGCGTGGTTTTCTAGATTTGGCGGACCCGCCAAACTATATTTTTTTTCAAATTTCACTCACGGACTATCATTGAGGATTTCTCGCCTGCCATGTGGCAGCCTCTGTTTCAGCCATGTAGTGGCCTCTCACTAGGCCATGTCATCCTCTTCCAAGTCATCATTCAACGTCATCATGCCATGTCTACGTACAGACTGTATAGACTGCCACGTGGCACAATTCGATTAGTCCACAAATCGGCCCAAAAACGCCAAAACTGGGTGACATGTGGTAGCCTTTGGTGCTGCCACGTCACCATGTTGACGTCATGCTACCATGTGTCACATTCCTGTGCTTGCCACATGTACTGTACAGATGTTGACATCAACAGTACGGATGTTGACTCATCCCCTGTTGAGTCGACTAGGCTAACCAAACTTTGACCACGAATATATTTCAATCTATAACTCCATTTGACGAGCCGTTTGCATTGTTAGAAATATTGCAACGCGCTCTTCACGATCATGTCATTTTCACTAAGTTTTGGGAACTTTGAATTTTTCCCCTTTCTCTATCTACTGAAGCCATTCTGAGCGTCCTGAGTTGCCTTTGTGAGTTCTGAGTTATTCTTAGCCTTCTCTGGATCCTTTTTGGATCAGTAACCATCTTTCAATTAAATATATACTATTTGTACAAGGTTTAAAGAAGAATCTTCTATCTATTTTATCTTTAGAAGATAAAGTTTTTAGGGTGGCTTTTGTGAATGGCCAAGTCCTTTTATGGCCCAAGAATTCAAGCATAAATAAAGCCACTATGATTGGTGTCTGAGAGGGAGGACTGTATAAGTTGAAGGGACACCAAGAAAAATCCCTTGTACACAATAGTGTTAGTTCTAGTGAACTATGGCACCGAAGGCTTTCTCACTTGAACTATAGATCATTACTAGTTTTGAGCAAAATCATTACAGGTCTACCATAAATCTAGATGGACCGTGACAGAGTATGCAAAGGTTATGCACTTGGAAATAATATCAAGGGAAGCTTTACAAGCAGTGATAGAAAATCCAAAGGTATTTTGGACATCATGCACTTTGATGTATGAGGACAGATGATCGTGCCATCACTTGGCAACTTTGTATACTATGTGTTGTTCATAGACGACTATTCCAGGAAGACATGGATCTACTTTTTGGAAGCAAAATATGAAGTCTTTAACAAGTTTCAAGAATTCAAGGCTTTCGTTGAGAATATCTCTAAGAGGAAGATTAAAGTTTTGAGATCTGACAATGGAGGTTAGTACACCTCAAAGGAGTTTAAAGACTTTTTCCAAGAATCAGGGATTAAGAGGGAGCTTACAACTCCCTACAACCCCCAACATAATGGTTTGTAGAAAGAAAGAATAGATCCATCATAGAAGCAACAAAAGCGATGATACATGACTAGGGCCTACCCATGCACTTATGGGAAGAAGCATCCAGTACGAATGTATACGTGCAGAACAGAAGCCCTCATAAGATATTGGGGAACAAGACACCTAAAGAGGTGTTCACCGGAAAGAAGCAAGAAGTCAGTCACTTGAGGGTTTTTGGTTGTCCAATGTTTATACATGTTCCCAATAAAAATAAAACAAAATTGGAACCTTTAGGAAAGAAGGGCACATTCGTTGGATATAGTGAAACTTTGAAGGCCTATAGAATTTACATTCCAGGGCAGAGATAGATCGAGATCAGTCGGGATGTAACATTTGACAAAGATGAAGCCTTTAGAAGATCAATGGAATCTCACATAGATGAGGACCAAATAGAGCAAGAGGCTCCCAAAGATGCAGTCATGGTAGACTCTACACCTCACGAAACCATCCCAGAAGTTCAGAATGATATGGTAGAGTTAGAAAGATCTATAGATCTACCTGAAGAAGCTGTGGCTACCAGGAAGAGACTAGATTAGCTTCGGAACACCTTGCAAGATGCTAAAGGAGATGCAGTTCCCAAAGGATCCTTTAGAGAGAGCAAGATACCACACAATTTTTCTAGCTATGTGGCACTAATGAGAAACATCATTGTTTTAGAACCTTCCACTTTTGAAGGAGCTGTTGAGAAGCCCAAATGGAAGGATGCCATGATGGAGGAGTATTAGTCCATCATGAAGAATGATGTTTGGGAGGTCATTCCGAGACCAGAAGGGAAGTCAGTTGTGACTTCCAGAAGGGAAGTCAGTTGTGACTTCCAGATGGATCTACAAGATCAAGCATGCTACAGATGACAACATAGAGAAGTACAAGGCATGATTTGTGGCTAGAGGATTCTCCGAGGAAGAGGGAGAAAACTATGACGAAACCTTTTCTCCTATAGCAAAATACACTTCCATTAGATCAATCATTGTGATTGCTTCTGCAATGGGATGTAAATTACACTAGATGGACGTCAAGACTACTTTCTTGAATGGTGTAATAGATGAATAAGTGTAAATAGAACAACGAGGCTTCGTGATCCATGGGAAGGAGTCCCATGTGTGCAGACTAAAGAAGGCCTTGTACGGGCTAAAGCAAGCACCCAAGACATGGTATTCCAGGATAGATGGATATTTGATGAGCTTGGGATTTACCAAGAGTGAGGAAGATCCTAAACTTTACTATAAGGTTGAGGAGGGATGCCCATTGATCTTGGTTCTATATGTAGATGACCTATTTCTAATAGGAGACGAGAAGCTCATTGATGGGTGTAAGAGGGAGCTCACTTCAGAGTTCGACATGAAGGATCTAGGGTTGATGCATTACTTCTTGGGATTAGAAGTGTGGCAAAGATCAGATGAGATTTTCCTTAGCCAAGGAAAATATACCACTGAGATCGTAAATAAATTTGGGATGATGGACTGCAATTCCATGACCACACCTATGACGATAAATATGAATCTCTTGAGTGACAAATATTCAGATTTGGTGGATCCCACAATGTACAGATAGTTGATTGGATCCTTGATGTACCTGGTTAACGCAAGGCCAGACATATGATTTGCAGTGAATACCTTGAGTCAACACATGGTTGAACCTAGTCAGGTACATTGGAAGGTAGCAAATCATATGTTGAGGCACCTTCATGGTACGGTTGGATATGGATTAAGATATGTCTAGAGTGAAGATGTGAAGTTGCAGGGATATACAGATTCTGACTGGGTAGGGAGTGCAGAGGATCGAAATAGTACTTCTGGATGTTTTTTTAGTCTGGGATTAGGAAAGATCTTATGGTTGAGCAGGAAGCAGACATCAGTGGAACTCAGTACATTAGAAGCAGAGTATATCACAACAAGCGTGGAAAGTCATGAAGCAATGTGGCTCCAGAAGTTGCTAGCCAAGATATTTGATCTAGAATTGGAGCCAACCTTGATACATTGTGACAATAAAAGTTGTGTGAAGCTTACTGAGAACCACGTATTCCATGACAGGTCTAAGCATATAGAGATCAAATATCATTACATCTGAGACATGGTTCAAAGAGGAGTTGTGGAACTCCAGTACACATCCACAAATGAGCAGATAGAAAACATTCTCACCAAGCCTTTGCCAAGAGTGAAGTATGAGTACTTCAGGGACAAGCTTGGAGTGTTGTCGAATGTTCACCCTCGTTGAGAGGGAGGTGTTTTGTTTCTTCTCATGTCAAGTATCCCCTCCGGCCAAGGGTTCCCTGGATCAGTCAGAGTAATGCACTGTCAGACCTGCTGAGAGAAGAGACATCACACACGTAGTCGTAAGACTATGGTGGAGGTCGTGTGACTTCGGACAATAGTTGTGTGCTACTGCGGTGGTTGTGTACCACTGACGAAGACTCTATGTATCTGAACACTAGATGTGTTCTACTACAATGGATGTGTTCCACGGGCGGAGGCTGTGTGAATCTGGAAAGTAGTTGTGTGCTACTTTGGCACTTGTGTACAATTGGCGGAGGTTGTGTGACTCCAGACAATAGTTGTGTGCTACTTTGGTCGGTGTGTTCCACCGGCGGAGGTTGTGTGACTTCGAACAATAGTTGTGTGCTACTACAGTGGATGTGTTCCACTGGTAGTGATTGTGCATCACTGGACAATAGTTGTGTACTACTTGGCAATAGTTGTGATCTATTGGATGACATTATAGCAGTTGTGTGATACTATTTTTTGTCATGGAGAATACCAGATCGTTTGGATATCGTTTGATCACAGAGACTATGCCTGATGATTCGAGCTACCAAAGGCATTGTAGAAGTTGTGTGCCTTCTAGCAGATTAAAGAGTAGTTAGTGGACTACCAGATGAAGACACCGTAAAAGATGCCTCCCTAGATAAGAGGGAGTGTTGATGTTTTGGTAGCTGCGGGAGGATCTTTCTCTCCTAGATGACCTTTCTTAGATGCATAGAAGATTCTTGAAGCAAGAGATCCATTGGACAGATGTTGAAATACCCTAGAAGAGAAGTCAACCTAGAAGAATAAAGTATAATGAAAAGACACATTCCCAGATGAGAATTCATCCCAACTAGAAGGACAAGAAAACTATAAATAGGATGCTCCTTAGCTCATTTGTTCACTCACTCACACTCTCCCAACTACACAGAAGCAAGGCGTAAGTTTGGAGAAGGAGACGCAGATGCTGCAGTGACTCAGTTTCTTCTTGTTCAGTCTTTTGGTAGCTCTCTCTTATGCGCTACTCCTCAAGAAGGTGCGCTACCTTTGTATGGTGTTGTTGCTATAGCTGGGGTGGTATTTCTGGTTGAGCTAGCACTTGTGCCAGGGTTTATCTAATTGGACTTGCTTTGTGAATGAAATCTATCTAAGAAAGGTTGGGTTTTTCCCAAGATAAATCTCTTGTGTTCTTTTTTCTATTGTTTATGCTGTTATTGCTTAGTACATGATACACACACACACACACACACACACACACACACACACACACACACACACACACACACACACACA
>ML781344.1:252514-264373 GCA_009831015.1 Picea engelmannii | reverse complement strand
ATGGTACAGGTTGATTACAGGTTGTTTGGCACAGGTTGGTGCATGGTTGATGCTCTTGTTTATGGTACAGATTGATATCTGTTGAGGATTGTTGCCTCATCTCAGTTGGTGTTGAGAATGCAAGTTGAGTATTGCATATAGAGTTGGTGCTCTTGTAGAGTTGTACTCTATTCAGTTGTTGCTGATAAACCCCAAGGATTGTAGTCCGTAATAAAAAGAAAATTGTACATACATCTTGTGTTCTTTGTGTTCATGGTGGTGATGACTTGTTGATGATATATTGCTGATATATGTTGTTGATATGTGCTCACATATAACTAGTTATAAATGACAACAATGGTTAATGAATAAATGTTGAATGCTAATTGATGAGTTTTTGTGCAAGAGGGAAGTTTTGGGAAAAAGAGCCCCACACTCATTCACCCCCCCTCTAAGTGTGGTAGGTGTGTCCAACAAGTGTCAAAGTGCAAAAGGGTGCTATGAATGAGGAAACTCATGTGGGGGAGAGTGCTACCGGGTGACAGTACCTAAGATGCAATGGAGGTGTTGGTATTGCAGAGCCAGAGATGGGGATCCTAGAGGCAAATGTCAGAGGGTGTGGCTGGAGATGCAAGTGAGATTCAGAGGGAATGATTACATGCCAGTGCTAATTATATACCTGAAGGGGTTGCGTTGATGTATGATGACAAAGTACCTACACAAATGAAAACCAAATACCCGATGTGAATAATATATAAAGAGAATCGAACATACGAGCATTTATTTGATAATTTTGAATATGAGCATGCATACCTGGACAGGGTATGAAAAAAATGGCGCCCCGGGGGCTAAGGATAAAAAGTGGCCCAGGGACTGTCTTGATGTAGATGACGGGATGCTGATCTCGTGGTTGAAGATGGATCGAAGAACAGACACCCGAAGCTCCTGGAAAGGTGATTCGAAGTTTGGCGGAAAGGCCTATATATAGCTGTAGGGCCCACATTGCCACCTCATTTGTACTTGTTGCCAGAGTGATTGGACGAGAGGTATTCAGAGGAGATTTGGAGATTCCAGGAGAACGAGGCAGTGGATCTAGGACCAGCGAGCTTCAGGTTGGTAGTCTTATCGTCCTGCATAGAAGTAGATTTTTAATTTCTGGGCAGGGTCTGTACGGAGGGCCGTACAACGGATTTTATGGGTGTGGGCCCCCAAGTTCGTGGGCGATCCAGAAATATGCACGCACGAGTGTGCGCCTGTTATCCGGATAGCCGCGCACAGGTGCGCCAGTAGGGGGGACAAAGGCGCGCATGATATGAGCGCCTGTTTGCTACACAACCGCATATGGGTGCATGACTGTGTAGTGGACATGCGTGCTTTGATGCACGCTTGTATCCGTGACAGGGGCGCATGGAGGCGCCCCTATAGAGTGGGAATGCGCGCCTGTGGGATGGAAAGACACGCTTGTGGAATGGACAGGCACACCTATGGAATGGACAGGCGCGCATATGTGCGCACCTGTGGGGTGAACAGGCGCGCATATGCGCACACCTATGGGTTAAATAGCCGCACCTTGGGGGCAAGGCTGACGGGTGAAAAACTTATCTTTTTTAATATTTTTTATGGTCAATATGGCTGACCTAGGACTGTATTATGTGGTTGCAGGCGATCATTTTGCACGATGCCAGTCGGTTGGCGAGAGCGGGATTGGTCCCAGCTGAGGGATGCTGTGGCTATTGAGGAGTCGGGGGTACATGCCACTTTAGCAGTCTGTGGGCTGCTGAAGTTCTTTGAGTGCCCGTTGATACGGGTGCAGGAGTATCTCCTGCAGTTTCTTATCTGGATGTGGAGTCCGGACCTGCATTGCTTTATGGTGCGGGGAGAGAAGATCACCTTCACTGCAGTGGAGGATATATATTTTTTGACTGGGCTCCCTTTTTGGGGAATGCCCCTACCGGTGGACGTGTCGTTAGCGACATTGGGCCGAAGGTACTGTTCCAATGAGAACTATATGTCGGGCTCCGTCGTGATCATCGGGGCAATGGATGCTCTAACGCATCACTGTATAGCAGTGATGATTGTGAGGGTGTATGGGTCCCTCACGACTCAGCGGATCAATGGTGGTCAGCTGATTGTTATGGGGAGGGTACTGGCCGATGAGCACTTTGCCTGGGGGCTTATGCTACATGCCAGGATGGTAGGGCAGCTGGACCGATGTCGGTCCACCGACACAGGGGACTTTGCCTTTAGGTCTATCTTGGTGGCCTGGTTTTTGGAGAGGGTGCCTATGTTGCACCCTAGGATTTTATTGGGCATGCCTGGGGTGCAAGAGCCGGAATTGAAGTGGTGGGTGACGATTTTGGTTCACCATGGTGGTGGCGAGGGAAGCCACTTTTTCACAGCTGAGGCGACATAGGTGTGGCGGCAGATGCCACAGGTTATACTACAGTACCCATACACTGGTGTGGACTTTCGGGGTGATCCGAACATGGTGTTACCTCCAGGGGAGGTGTTTGATCACCGAGGTATGTTTATGAGTTTTGATATGTTGATTTTTGAGATAGCGTAACATGTGTATTTTTTATAGATGTTGATACTATCGTTTGTTTTTTTTGTATGTGTAGATGTGGGACCTCGTAGGCACGAGGTTGAGCTGCTAAGAGCGTCATCTCGCCAGGAGCCGGGGAGACCGCCGCGGGGAGGGCCGCAGGTAGGAGAGAGACGTCGACGTGATGATGCTGAGGCAAGACCAGCTGATGATGAGAGAGCAGTGAGGAGATGTCGATTTGATGACCCAGGTGCTGGGCCATCGCATGCTCCTCCGTCGGATGCCAGAGCAGATTTTGAGGATATTCGCTGCCGCCTGGAGGCGGTGCTATAGGGCATGCCTGAGGGTATGTGGTCGCGCATCCAGGATGAGGGTATCCTGGAGCAGTGTGTGGGGGTTCCGCTGCCGTGGAAAGCCGTGGTGCAGCGAGCAGCAGTAGCAGGTGCTGCTATGACCGGACGGTTAACTCCCGGTCCGGAGGGACCAGTAATGGGTGGGGGACCACCGCCTGAGGGAGGGACAGGAGGTGGTGCTCTAGAGGCACCTTGAGTGTTACTCTATGTATTTTTGTATTTTTGTATATAGGCTGGTGAGCCCATTTTGGTGTAGTGGCACCAATTTTGTACCGAGGTGCTTCACTGGCCTACAAATGTTTGTATATTTGTATGTAAACATTTTGATGGCACTGTGGACCGATTTATATATATATGAGTATACATTTTGGGGTCTATGTGATGTTTACATGTGTTTGTTAATGTGTTTGATGATGTCTAATCTATATATGCTGTGACAGGTTTTTGATATTTTTATGTATGTGTAGAGGTATCTTGATGTGATATATGCCAATCTAACACCATGTTAGCTAAGTTATATGTAATGTGATTCAATTGTCTTAGAATATGTGTAAATGTAATGAAATCAAAATGTCGAGATAAAGTCTAACCTGCAGGTATTTGTGAAAGAGGCAAGGATCGCGGATGCGGTACACATTGTTGAGCTGGAGAACGACTAGTTGAGAGTCGAGAAAGACGCTAAGGTGACAAATACGATGATGTCGGGCATCGGTGAGGAGGCCAATGACGGTAATGTATTCGACTTGGTTGTTGGTCGCTGAACCCAAACATATGCCGCTAGAATGAAGCATTTCATGTGAGGGGGTATAGAGGGCCCAAGCTGTCGAAGCGAGATTTTGTGTCCAACGGTTGGCGCCGTCGGCATAACTGATGTGGTAGGCTGGTGGAGGAAGCATCTATCAATAGCACAAATGATAGTTTAGACACGAGGGATGAAAAAAGATTAAAAACACTATAAAAGAAATAACCTAAAGTAGAATGTCTACGCTTAGGCATAAAATTTCTTTAAGTATAACCCGTTGACGGGTTCTTTGAGAGAGAGGCCTTCGGGAGAGGCCAGGATGTATGCGCCTTTGGTGAGGCAATGTTGGATAATGTAGGGGCCATGCCATAGTGACTCGAATTTTCCATGACCAAGGGTATCGTGAGCGATATCATAAGCAAGGACGAGGTTTCCTTCATGAAATGAGTGAAGGTTGACATGGCAATCAAAGGTGGATTTTGACCATTTTTTGGCTGCCTCATTGTTCTGTAATGAAGATAGATGATCTTCATCCAGGGATTCTAAGTGCAGCAAGCGCTGCTCCATTGGAGCATTGTTGGGTAATAGCTCAATTGCGGTGCGTAAGGTGGGAAATCTGCACTCGATGGGAAGAGTGGCCTCAACCCAATGGACGAGATGAAATGGTGTGAAACCAGTGGCCATTTTCACGGCCGTACGGTAAGCCCATAGCGTGGAAAATAACATATGATGCCAATTGGTTTTATGTTTATTAACCATGCGCTATAACATGGTCTTAAGGACCTTGTTAACTGCTTCGACCTGTCTATTTGAATGAGGGTAATATGGTGAGGCGAACTCATGGGAGAATCCTAACCGAGATGAGAGTTCGACGAAAATCTCATTCTCGAAGTGTTTCCCGTGATCGGAAACTAGTTGGAGTGGTACTCCAAAGTGGGATATGATGTGATTAAAGAAAAAATGCACTGCAGTGTCAGCGGTATTGTTGAAGGTGGGCATAGCTTCCGCCCATTTTGTGAAGTAATCGACTGCGACAACAATGTATTTGTGTCCATTGTTGGATGGGGGATTACAAGTCATGAAGTCGATGCCCCATTTACAAAGGGGGCCGACAGTAATGACTGGGTGAAGAAGAGCAGGTGGTGCTCGTGCTTTGTTGGCGTAAAGCTGACATTTCTCGCATCACTTCATGGCATGAATGCAATCGTGAAACAATGTAGGCCAAAAATAACATGCTCGGATGATTTTCTGAGCAGTGGACATTCCCGAAAGATGGCCCCCACATGCACCGCTATGGTAGTCATTCAAGACTCTATCGACCTCATCAATAGTCAAGCATCGACGAAGTATGGTGTCGACCCCTCGCCGGTATAAGATGTCTCCAATGAGGAGGTAGCGGGGGGGCTGGTGGCGAATACGATGACGATCATCTCGTGAGAGGTGGTTGCCAAAATTTTGGGTTCGGAGGTAGACGAGGAGGTCGCTGTACCAAGGGTCATCCGAAGTGATGTAAATGAGATGTTCGTCAAGGAAGTCGGTATTGATGGGGGCATTGGTAGTATCGGAGGGGAAGGCCATGACAAGTTCGGCGAGGACGAGAGATTTCTTTCTCTTGGGTGTTGAGAATTCAAGATCGTACTCCTGAAGGATAATGATCCATCAGGCAAATTTGCCATTAATTTGCCGACAGCTGAGAAAGTATTGCATAGGGTTGGAATCTGCTATGACCTTAGTTGTGCGAAGCAGAATGTAATGACGCAGTTTCTAGAATGCGAGGATGATGCAAGGGCTAGTTTCTCTTCGTGTTTATACTTCAAGGCTAGCCCTGAGAGGTTTTTACTAACGTAGTAAATGACATGCTCATGATCGTCATCGTCGATTTGAACGAGAACTCCTGCTACTGAGACAACTGATGCTGATATGTAGAGGATATAGTCGCGATTATAGTCGGGTGAACTAATTAAAGGGGTGTTAGATAACGTCGTTTTAAGATCATTAAATGCTTTTTGGGCATGTTCATCCCAGTGAAATGGGATGTTGTGGCGTAGTAAGCGAAGGAAACCGTGTGCGCTAGTGGCATAGTCTGGGACAAATCGTCGTAGAAAGTTAGCTTTTCCTTATAGGCTCTAGAGTTGACGTAAATTTCGGGGAGGTGGAATTTCTGTGATGGCTTGGACTTTGAGGAGGTCCACGGTAATACCGCTTTGGGAAACGATGAATCCGAGGAGGCGCCCCGTAGTGACGCAGAACACGCACTTGAGGGGGTTCAAGTGGATGTTGTACTGACGACACCATTGGAAGATGATCCATAAATCATCAAGATGTTGGGTGCGTTTCTTGGATCGAGCTATGAGGTCATCCAAGTATGCGAGGATGATATGAGCCGGATCGTGAAAAATGTATGTCATATCCCATTGGAAAGTTGCGCCAGCATTCTTTAAGCCAAAAGGCATGACATGATATGCAAAAGTACCCCAAGGGGTAGTGAATGTGGTTTTGTATTGATCGACAGGTTGAATTTGGATTTGATTATAACCAGAGAAACCATCCATGAAGGATAGAGCCTCATGGCTTGCACAGTCGTTGATAATTTGATCGATGAAAGGCATTGGAAAGTTGTCTTTGGGAAATGCGTGATTGAGATCGCAAAAGTCCGTGCAGACGCGGATAGTGCCCTATTTTTTTTTAACGAGTACAGGGTTGGAAACCCAAGATGTATAGGCGATGGGGTAGATGAACCCAGCCGCGCGTAATTTGTCAATATCAGCTTTGATGGCCGCTGCTTTGGATGGGTGTAGCAGTCGTTGTTTTTCACGAACTGGTGTAATGTTAGGCCATGTGTCGATGCGATGTTCGACGATAGAGGGATCAAGGCCAGGCATTTCTATGTGTGACCAGGCAAACATATCCCGATATTCTTGGAAGAGGGTTGTATAGGTGGTTATTTCTTGAGGAGTGCAAGCGACGCCAATGGTGATTTCCTTGACAACTCCTTTTTTGATGGAAATGTTGATTTTGATGGTTGGGGAAATGTTGGCCATGTTGCCTTCTTCAAACGCATCATGGGTAGGAATGGGGTTGTTGAACCAGTCGATATGCCCTGATGGGATAAAATCCTTTGTTTCAACTGCGTATATGGGGTGTTGGTTAGGAGGCGTGGAGGCTTCCTATGGAAAGAAGAGTGCTCGGTGGTGTAGCACATCCCATGGGTAGTCAAGGGTGTTTAACTCTTTGAGTATGTCCCCGTCACAGTGGAATTGGCATGAATACAAGGGTTCGTAAAGAGTGATATCGGTGACTGTCGCCGTGTGGCTATCCCCTGGTGATGAAGAAGCAGGGGGAACGACGCAATGAGATTGTGATGGTTCACTCATCATAAACCAAATATCGAAGTACTGAGGAGTACCTGTGGTAGTTGGATGTAAAATTTTTGTAGAAAAATGAATGGGAGAATTGGGGGGATTTGGGGGTGAATCCTCGGATAAATCATCCAAGAACCAAGGAGGTGTCGGGAGTGCCTCGAGTTTGGGAGAAATGATATGAAGAAGCTCTAGTGACGAGGTAAGGTCAACCATCCATTCTGTAGGGGTTTGAATCAGGGTCAATTGGTGTTGCCTGTATTCAATGATCATAGGACATTGGTATGTAAAATGATCTAAGGATTCACATAGAGAGAAAGGGCATCTCATACGTTCATTGACTAAAGTTGTGACACAATGGATGTCAGTGATTTTTGGTAGGGATGATGTAGCTGGATTGGGTTCGTTCTGGTAGCTTTGGCGTACTGTGGCTAATGTCTACCGGAAGCATGGCAGTGCTGGCAATGGTGTGTATAATGGCCATATTCTGAACATATAGTGCAAGCAAATTTGGTTTGCAGCCTTTTACTACTTGAGTGAGGGGTGGGGGCGGAAATACTTGCTACGGTGGCGAGCGTGGATGGTGTTTGACTGAGTGGAATTAGGTTCTGTAACTCGGGTAGAGATGGGCAGTTGTTGGTTTGGTGTCCATCTGTCTCACATAGCATGTAAGGGGGTTGGACGCGCAGAGGAAGTGGAGTTGTGGTCTCCTTCTTCTTTCGCCTACCCCCAGTTGTGGCAGGGAGGTTAGTGAGTGGGGGTGTAGAGGGTATGGTGGGAGTGAGTATGGGAATCGTCATTGGGATTCCTTCCATTTTGGGGGGAAGGGATGGTCAAGGGACCATCTATGGTGGATGTAAATACCAAACTAGAATTGCTAACACCATATTAGGGAGGGTAAGTGTTGCGGCTGCTTGGAAAGCTTGTACTCCTGGTGGGGGGTAAAAGAAGGGGATTTGAGTAATGGCTTGGGGAATTGTCTCCCAAACTGGGATATGGATTTGGGGAGAGGTGAAATCGTGGATTGGTGGGGTCGACGAGTTCGCAGGAGGCTCGTGAGGGGGGAGCTCTGCGACTAGTGGGATGTCAGATATGATAGAAGCCTGCCTAGGAGGAAGGGTATCCTCTATGTCAGTTATGTTGGATGATACGACACATACTCGATTGGAAGGAYGAAGGAGTGGTGGTGCACCATGGTAAGTTCCTAACAATGATGGGTCTTTGAAAATTCTGGGACCCATTTCGATGAGTGGGTATGCGTCATGACTCATGTGAATGAGAGGAAGAATGTTATCGATGTTGGCAGAAGGGTTAGGCTCGTAATGTGAGACTTGGTCAATGGTAATGATCTTCCCGTTATGGGGGAACATCATCGTTCGAAAGATGGAAGAGGCAACTGCCTTCATAGCGTACATGTAGCTACGACCGAACAAGATATTATAATCCAGTGGGGTGTCGATAACTTCAATGTCGATGAGAATAGTTTTTCCCCCGAGTTCTACGTGGACATTTTGGAAGAGCCCTTCAGGAGATGATGGTCGTCCATCATAAGCTCTTAAGGTAATGGTAGATGGGATGAGTTTGAGGGAACCAAGTTTCTTCCATACAGATTTGGACATAATGCATGTGGATGCACCTTCATCGATGATGCATCGATGAACTATGATGTTTCGAATTTTTACTGGGATTTGAAAAGCGATCAAAGTGGGAAGGCGAGGTTCTCCGCTATCGAGATCAAATGTGATGAGTTGAGTATCCGTGGGGTCGACTGCCCCCAAGGTGGAAAGTAATGATTTCCGCTGAGTGGGACAAGTTTGAAGGACTTCTAAGACTGACATGGCAGCCGGGGATTGTGCTAAGTCGTCAACCAAACTATAATTATGAGCCGCCCTAGCCTGGGGGTTGTGGACATTCCTGCGTAATGGGATGCGAGGGATGCGAAGAGGTGTTTTGGCAGTAGGGCGAGTGAGTACCAACGGGGTTCCTATTGGTGTTGGTTTTGGTTCTGGGGGAATGGGAGGAGACTCAGCAGGTGCACGATACTGACGATTATGTGTTTGCAGAAGGATTTCTTCCTCACTGGTGAGGAGGATAGTACGATCTGCGGGATTGTTTGGATTGAGGTACTGTCCCAACTGAGGTGGGGTAGGTTGTGTGTCATGTTGGGTGTTCATCACACCTTGGTGTGGAATAGGATTCTGCAGTATGGCTGGGGGGGGTTGTTGCACGTATTGTTATGGGGCCTGCTGAGGGACAGGCGGTGCTGAAGGATGTGGTAGACTGCTTGAGTCTTTCAGCCATTTAAAATCAGCGATTTGGGGGCAATGATGAGTATAATGACCGAACTCACTGCAAAGGGCACAAGGGAAAGAGGTTTTGATAGTATGGTTATTCCTCCCTTAATGCCTATTGTTATTGCCCCCCTGGGGGTTTTGATTCCCTTGGTTCTGGTTGCCCCCAGTAGGTTGGTTTTGTTGGGGTTGATTCCCGCCTTGGCCTGGTTTGTTATTGTTCCTATTTCTGCCTTTCTTTTTGGCATTATTCGATGGATGGGTTAGATTTTCCGTATTCAACTATTCGAAATTTTGATATTGCTGAATGGGAGAGGGTTCAAAATTTACCCCAGCGTGAGGGTGTGGGAGTGCCATGGGCTGTGGAGGACCAGGGAATGGAAAGTACAGATTCTGTGGGATTTGTGATTTGTAAGGTACATAGGAAGGCGTGGCTCTTTCGCTAGTACTTAAAGTATAATCTGAGGTAGAGGGGGTACCAGAACTTGTTTGGATAGGTGGGTGTATTGGGGGTGCCGACGGTGGCCCACTGATGGGCGGAGGAATAGCAACAGGGTATGGCTGTTGATAAGGGGGTGGGGGGTAATAAGAGGTTCCCCCATATGCTGATGAATATTGAGGTGTGTCATACATTGGTGGTGGTTGGGGTTGAGGACTGTGGTGTGTAGTATTACCAATCAATCCGTCTGCTGAGTGAGACATCCCGAGCTTGTCTTGACCGAATGGCACGGGTTTGGGGAGGTCAGGAAGTACCGTGTATAAGTACCTCGATTGTGAATAGATGAGGTCGTATTGTTGAGCCTTATTGATGGCTTCCTCTTCGGATTGAGGGAAGGTGGAAGATACATCTTTACCGAGGAGAGAGACAAGTGATCTGAGAAACCAGTCAAGACATTGTTGTTTGGTGGTTTCAGCTTTGCACAAACTATGTCATCTATGCCACTCGTGAATGTGATCAACGATATGTGTGGCTAAGGTTTGTTTGAAATTAGAGAGTAGTTCAAGACCATTGTCATGGCGGATTGGTAATTGGAAGAAGGTCAAAAATGCTTTGGCCAAGGACTTGAAAGTCGCAAGGGACCCCGATTTTTCGTCTACATACCATTTGGTTGATGGGCCAGTGAGTGTGTGTTGAAATAATCGTAGTCTGATGGAATCATCCATAATGTTGTTGGAAGAGCACCATAGGTGGAAAGTCATGACATGGTTGGCAGGGTCATCACCTGCCTTTCCTTCAAATTTGGGGATGTTTTAAGGTAGTTTGGTAGGCATTGCGGGCCATGTGGGGTCATGTAATATAGGATCATTGGTGAATTTTCTTAGATCTGGTATGTTAAGAGAGGCCAAATATGACATCTACAGTGGGGGGGGGAGGATTAGCTCCAGCCATGGTGTGAGTGTGTTGTGAACCTGACCCGTGAGGGGGGCTAGGTGGGTTGGTACTTCCCCCTTGAGAGGAAGTTGGTCCTCCGCTTCCATGTAGAGGAGATCGAGTGGACGGAGGGACTTGGGAAGTGGACCCAAGTAATGTGGAACCAAGCAAAGCTGATCCTAAAATAGTGGCACTCACAGGAGTGTGTGAAGGTGGTGTTGATGAGTTGGTAAGAATAGGAACTCCCCCTAAAATAGGAGGGAGGTTTAGTAAGCATCTGGAACGACGGGGGTTCTGTGGATCCCCTATGATGTCTAACTAGCTGAGTGGATGTGTGCAAAATATGATGAGAGAAAATAAACAAGAGCCTTTGTTGCAAATTTTGAACTTTACACAATACATATATCTAGATCAAAATGTAATCAGTAATGCATCATACATAAAGTGTTTTGAAAAAGAAGCATATATGTGGATAAGTGGGTTTTGTCTGAGTGGGGAATCAAAGAAAACAAATGCTCGTGTTCTAAAAGTCGTAACGTCCTTCCTCTCAAATAGCACTGGACCTTCCAATAGTACTCAACAGTGGGGTCTGAAGTCACCAGAAGAGAAACTAGTGAAGGATGAAATAATAAGTTATAATGAGGGGTAAAGGGGGCATATCCCGAAAGAGCTGGTAATATTTCCCAATAGCCACACAAAATCTGATCGAGGTGCAATTGCAGCCCACAATTGCCACCTGGGTAGATGTCCTAAAATTTGGTCACTAGGTACCTCGGTCAAAGTGTGACATTTAGATTTTCGGCCTAAGAAATGGGTCACAGGATGGATCCCGTCCAAGAGGTGGGTGCCTCAAGGGGGGACGCACAGAACAACCAGACCTCGGCCTTCAACCCTTCACGGGTATCTCCTTGCCTTATGGTGTTAGGAACACTTGACTTGGAGGATTTTCAGTTCCCTATTTGACAACTTCTATTGTTTTGACAATGTGAGAACCAGATAACGAGGAGTTTTTTTTATGCCTATCCCCGAAATCCTACCTAGACTAAAAAATTTCTTTTGGCACCTCCTGTGGAAGAAAACTTAGTGAGTTTTTAGAAAAAATTTAGATGTAGTTGTTTGAGAGATTGGGGGTGTGAACCAACCTCGTTGAAATTAAATGGGAGTGGATAGTTTCGTCAAGAAAAGGGTGGGGTGTTTCAGAATCCCTTTGGAGGAAAC
>ML781344.1:199182-237853 GCA_009831015.1 Picea engelmannii | reverse complement strand
TCTTTGCATTAATAAACTGCTCCAAGTGGTCGCATTGGCTGGGGCCGTGGATGTTTCCCCGTAGGGGTTTTACCACGTGAAAACATCGGTGTGTTGATCTTTGATCTGGTTATGTGAGTGGTTACTGAAGGTGTTTGTCCTCTGTTGGAATACCTGTGTTGTCAAACATTATCTCTCTGAGCTCTGACTTCTTTCTTTCTATCTATGGATTCATCTTTCACAACAACATTTGAAAGTACAATCTCTTGAACCTGTTCCTTATTTACCTGTCCTTCCTTTCTTTTAGTTATTTTCCAAACCTTTCTGTATCTAACATCTTTCCTTTTCTCTATAGAATTTTCTTCATCTCATTTTTTTGTCAATCTTGTGATCTCTGGTACCTAGTCTTTGTTCAGTCAAAGTAAATTATCCCTGAAAGTACCTACAAGAGTCAGCTTTGAATTGTTTGACCTCTGTATTTTCAGTCAGTAAATCACTGCCTGGCATCCCTTCTACCTTCGGGTTTATCTTTTAAAAAGTCACCACCTTTCCGTTTCATATACGAAGGGACAAAAGTTTTTCGTTTCAACCTCGCGAGCTTCAAAGCAGATTGTGGAAAGAAAGAGGGTCTTCACGACTACTCGATCACCTGCTAAGCGAAGGAACATTTAGAGTGATCCTAACTTTCCTAGGTTTTTCAACGACATCGGAGGATTGAAGCTTGCTCAAGTAGAATGCCCTTAACAAATTATTTTCCTTTTTCTCCCCAAGAACGAAGATGTTGTGAAGGTCAAGGGAAGGTTGGTACCAAGTAATCAAAGTAAGTTGACAAACCTATAATGCAAAATATTACACAGATATCAGCCCTGATACAAACTGATTTCCCCCATCTTCGCGCTCTAAAAAGAAAATTATAACACAGGTGGTGAAAGGAAATTCAAAAATGATTGCCCCCACCTAGTCCGAGAGACGATGAAAGGAAATTCAACAATGATTGCCCTCGTCTCAGCATTTAAATGCATAAATATATTCCAAAGTGGTGAAAGGAAATTCAGTAAAAAGGGGCAAGATAACTTCATCGGGGTACTAAACAGGCTCGCTGGTAGTGAAGCAATGTCTGAGATATCTGTAAGGCTGTCATACATGAATACCACTCTACTATGGCAACCAATTCTTTTTAAAACCTGATCCACATCCCAAATTAAGATGAGACTCCCCAATTAAAAACATATAATCTTATTCTTTTGATGCAAGCCGATAACTGCAAGATCTGTTGGGTCTCCTAGGACTGTTTCGATTGTCTTAAAACACACCTGAATTTAGTAGCGGGAAAGGGAAAATTGTGAAAGGGACTACAACTATGTTTAAAAAGAGTATCTGATTTTGAAAAAGCTTGTCAAGGTAAAGAATGAAATCTCTTTCCCCCTTCGATACCCTATTCTCGGGAACCTTTTCGCCTGATTGAGCTTTTGAATCCATTTACCCAATATTGGCACGTGGTCTATTGTTCTTCCTGCCTCACAGGAAGGCGGGATCCCTAGTTGGAGCCTATGTTGGAGCCGCCTCTGTTTTTCTAGCCTGTCACAAATTTCAATTTTAATGCTTGAAATCTAAAGATGGTTTTCATTTTTTCCTCTGAGATATTGAGATCTATGAAACTTTATCATGCGAGCAACGATGATTATTATACTCTCGAAACGAGTCTTACCTTTCGTAAAATTGTTTCCTCTTTTGTTCTACTTCGGGATCTCGTAGGTCGGATACTATAAGTCATGTATTTCACACGTCCCGAGTCACGAAACAGTGAAATCGTTTTAATTTTTCACTCAAGATAGTAACGAGGGTAAAGTTTTCCCTAACCTGTGATTAAGCGTCGTCGGGGTTTCATGCCTCGGCGTTCGCCAAACCCAAAATTTTATTGTTTTAGCCCCGATAGCCGAGAACACGAGATCCTTATTTGAGTAACCCTCGTCAAGGTTAAAGGTAAAAGCTAAACCGTGGTAAAAGATTCTTCCAGCATTTCGCCGCTCAGCGTTGTCCTTTTCGAAAGTCACATTGTCTAAACCCCGACTCGCGAAATCATGATGTGGTTATAACATAATTAATTAATCACTTAATCCAAGATTATCTTCTCTTTTAATCAAGTCATGTTATCGCGATCTCGCAGTTTCGCAGCTCGACATGTAAATCTCCCAGAAACTTATCTTCGAAGCTCCGAGTCGCGAAATAGCGAATATAATGATTATAAAATTAACTGAGCCCCTAATCACGATTTTGTTTTTATTTACCAAAATCAGTCATCGCAATCTCGGGTGTTAGAGGTTCAAAATGTTTAAGTAAAATCCCCGATATAACGAGTACCGAAACATTGTTAACAGCGGTAAAACCAGATTAATTAAGCTAAATCAATGAATATCCCATGCTTTGATGTCTGCATGATTTACGAGGTAGCCTTATTCCCCCATACGCCAACTGAGATTTTAAAAACGCCAAAATGTATGACATTAATGAGGAAATAGGGCAAATCGACGGATATAAGATCGGATTTTTATGGCAAAATTTATTTCTAAAGATGATTTGAGAGAATTGTTCTGAAGGGTACCGAGTTCTTTTTGAATATATATAAGAGCTGTGGTTCATTATAACAAATGCATTTTCATAGCACGCAAAGCACATCACCTCTGAGTAAACTGACTCCTGCATGTATACGTATTTCTATCGCAGAAGAGTTAAAACGCAAGCTTCAACCATGGCTCCGTGAAAAGCATCCAAAGCAAATGTTGAGGTTGCAGGACAAGGCTCAGACAATGTCACCGATACTTCGCCCCAAAGTATCAACTTGGTCCCAAATTGGTCATATGTTTCAGAGATTCTGCAAGAAGAATTGGTGGATTATTCCGACGACTCCAGCGACAACGAAAAAAATGATATAACCACCAAGTACAAAATAGTCATCCAATCCGGAATGCACAAAGTAGCAGCCAGGCCACGATTTCTTCCATATTATTACATGGTCCGATGGGCATTGGACCATGTGGACATACCAACCAGGACTATCATGAACAAGCAGAGAATCACCATCGGGACTTTCAGGCCAGAGCATCTGCAAGCCATGTATAAGCTTCCCACGATGTCTGACTACACATATGGCGCTGAGTTCTTGGACAAGTTCAAGGAGAAGGAATGCGTACAGTATGATAAAACCATGTCCAGTTTGATAAAGGATTGGGTTTTGAACACCGCGAAGTTCAGAGCTGATAGCCACAACATTTATTCAATCACTTCTTTAGAACCGTAGTACAAATATGTAGCCATGATGACATGCAGGTTGTACGGGAGAGAGGACACCTCACATTTTTTGCTTTCGTGGGTGCCTCTAATGTTTCGGGTCACCGAAGGCAGTTCCTTTGACTGGGAAAAGATGCTTTCCGATAGCTTGACCAGTCGTGTCACAGAGTATCAGGTGCAAAAGGAGAATGGGAAGGTGTCTTCATTCTTCATGTCTGCATACATTATGGACGCAATTTGTTGTATGACGCCATTTCCCTTAATGAGCTGGAGTTGGACTCCGACAGAAGATGAACCCATACACGTATATCATGCAAAATTATGGGAAAACAAAGAGGAAAATTTTGTGTATGAAATTTTTAATTGGGTGATGGTGCCCCTGCATGTTACCATTTTTGGTCACCCGCCACCCAGGATCTCGGACAGCATAGTAATGAATCTGAGCACCATAGCATACTGGTATGTAGAAGCAGAATTTTCATACCTCCGAGTTTTCGGGGCTTCGGTCCCCCCGCATGCATTGCCATTGTTCATTCCTGACAAGTTGGCTTGTCGTGAGGTCGCTAGGCAAACAGTAATTGATGGTGTCAGCAAAGAGCTTAAGGGATATTCAAAGAAGGTATGGCCACCTTTTCCTATACATTTAAATTCATATTCTTTATTGGATTTTGGGCATGCCAAAGCTGAGGCAGCGGCCTTGGAAGACCTAAATTTGGTCTCCATTGAATACAAGAAGCACGATCCGCAAAGGGTTGTGAGCAATCATTTGGCCAATTGCGGGCTCAGGAGATTAGAGCATGAGAATTCACCCTCGAATGACATTTTTCGAGGCGCAAGGTCATATGCCGAGATACTAGCTCGGATACAAACCTTGGCACCCGAGGAAAGAGCCGATGTTCTGAAGTTTCAAGAACACCGACATAGCTGTCTTCCCACGGTATTGTGAGGCGAGGGTCCGTGTACTTTGGAGATGAAACAGAAGGATGCCAAAGGCTCCAAGGATGCGACTCCCGATCAAGGTAAACATCAGGACGAGGGGAAGGAAACTAAGAGTCCGGAAGCAGAGATAAAGACTCCCGACCCACCAAAGAAGCAGAGTCTGGTCACTACTCCGGGAAAATCTGTGAAGCAGATCAGGGAACCTATCACATCAGTTACCCCCTTGCAGTCGACGCAGGGAAATATCGATGCAGGATGGATATTCAATGAATAATTGAGGCCCATAAGGGTGGAAGAACTCCCTTCGAATGAGTTTTTCTTCGATAAGAAGAGAAAGGCAGTAGTAAAAAGGGAATTTTACCAGGAAGGAGATTCAACTGCCAAGAAGTATAAAGTTATACCTGATGGAAAGGACAAAAAGAATGAGCAATTCGCTATTGAAATAACAGGGACACTAGGAGCATATGCCTCGGCGAATCAATTTTCAGTCGGGCTCTTAAAAAACCAACTTAAAAGAAAAAATCGCCTCATTAGGACCCTTGAAGCCAGACTGGACACAACAATAGACACTGTTAAAGACCAGGCGAGCGTAGGAATAAAGCAGGCCAGATTGGCCGATAAAAATGAGATAGAGCTGCTCAAAACCAAGCTCGAGCAAGCATAGCTGGTGGTCCGAGAGGGTCAGATGCAAGCGAGCCAGCAAAGGGATCTGATCGAACAGTTACAGGCTAGGGTGGATATCGTCAAGAGCAGAATGATAAACATCGGGATGTTCAAATCCCAGGCGATCGAGATTCGGAACAGAGTCTCTGCGGCACAGAAAAATTTGCTTGCCAAGGTAGAAGCGATCCGGGACAACTGTTTTCTAGTCAACCAGGTTTCAGAGAACTTATCTGCTAGAGAAAGGGAAGCTGGAGCAGCTCGGGTTGCTTTCCAAGAGGCTGTAATAGCCACGAACAATAGGGGTTTGGGAAGTACTCCCAGGTTCAACATTTTGGAACAAACCAAAGGAAACATCCTATTAAAAGAATGGGAGCACAACATCGCCGAAGGCAAGCTGCAAGCTAAAAAGGTAATGAATTCCCTAGAAGAGGCCTTTAATTCTATAGATGGCGAGCTGATAGGCATTGATGGGGGAGGTAATGCCAAGGCATTGATGCAAAGAATGTGGAAAAAAATCTCGCTTGATCTAAAGGAAAAAGAGGAGAGAGATTCGGTTGATATTTCCCAGGTGACTATGGTGGACATAGTCCAAATAGACAAATGCATGATTACACCCAACGCACAATTATGCGCCATCGACATCATGGACGAACAAATGGAAGACCGGCTGCCGCAGTTAGCCCTAGAATGTTACTTCTTTGAAGCTAGTTGTCAAGCAGAGTCGTCGAAGCTGATATCACAGCTAGTCGAAAAGTGTGTCGCCTGTACCGAGCATGCGCGAGGAAAAACATCTCCTACCAAGTGAAGACAGAATGGAAGGAATGGAGCGATTTCTCTTCCCTCTATCATAACCGAAATTTTGTAACGATTGAGATTCTATCACATTTTTAAAATTGTATAAATACACCAGAGAAAGAAAAGAAAAAGGATGGACCTTTTTGTGTCGATTGTAACCGCGTTTTTTACATTTGAGAGTTAATACAAAGCAAATCTGAAGATTCTCAATTCCGTCACGACTGTGTTACAAGTTTGTTTCCTTGTATCTCATATTTCGTTTCATTTCATATTCTTAACTGATGTGCTTCGTTATAAGTTAGTACGACCACTACTATAGCGAATGAATTTTGGTTTTCTGTAATTGTTTACTGTTTTTCCTCTGTACCAGCTATCAGCGGGTGTAAGACCAGTCCACATTTTTAGAATTCTACACATATTCTCTGCTACATCGGTTATTTCCTTAGAATTTTCCTCTTTTGTTTATACATGAGATTCTCCCCTGATAGGAGCCTTACACCATAGACAACTAAATGTTTTTCTCCCACCTCATACCTTTTATTAAAATATAATACAGTTACGGGAAAGAGCCTTTGATTTGCATCCCTATTTTACTCTTGAGACCATAAATTCTCTTTTATACGACCAAATTGAGACAACACTTAATCCCTCTCTGAAGTTTTTCCTACTTTTACTGTTCCTCCATGACTGTCCATGTGCCAACACAACCCAATATCGAACCCGGATTATCAAACCAAACACACATTGCCTTAAACCTTTTTGACACTATTCTTAAAACAGCTACTAACCGAGTCGAACTTGAACGTTCATGGGCAGCCATTGAACAAGATATAACTATCCAGGAACAGTTGGAAGCTAGACAACGCCAACGTATAAATCTTCCCTAGTTTCCTTTGCCGAAGGTTGACGTTTCTCTCTTCTCCACCTTTTACCCACTTTCGGATGCCTAGACACTGTACTTCTAAGCCTTAAGTACATACTCTGGAACAACATCTTTTTGGCACCGTTGCCGGGGAACGAAGTTACAAAATCTTTTTCCCTGGGAAAATGACATTTGTTTTTCGTTGAAAGTGTTACCCTTTGATAGTGAACAAAGAGTACACACCTTTTAAGGCTTCCTAATCTTTCACTTGGCGACTCCACAAATAATAAACTGGCATCCGGTTGAAGGAATACCAGACAAAACCCGGATGGTAAGCAGATTACGCCCGTTACCGATCCCGAAAAGATTCTAAAGGCGAGAGGCTCTCTTAAGCCAACCGTTGCAGTTTACAAACTTAAAACCCCATCACTGAAGACTAAGAGTCCTTCCGAACCCTCAACTTCGCTTAGTCCTCTCTTTGATACTAAAGATTCAACACCAAGTTGCTCCGAGGTTAAGAGTGAGATTTGTCTGACAATCCTCTTAGTACACAAAGGAAAGGGCCCTCTTGAAAGTTCGTCGACAGTTGACATACTAGCTTTCCTTCAGTTAAATTTCCCGACCTCACCAAATTCAGAAGAGTGTGTTACACACTCGGTTTCCACACCCGTCGGTTCTCTTGATTTCGTCTCTTGCAAATCTGAGGAACCGAGTCCTCGCGTTCCTTATCTTTCCTCTTCGGATTTTCCTCTTCGCGAAGAAAACAAAGAGTCACTTTTAATTTTCCAAAACCCCCTTTATAACTTTCCACAAATAACGATGGTAGCCGCCGAAGGAGGAGGTGGAGAGTTTATAGGAGGAGGTGGAGGAGCAGCTGGAGGCCAAGGGTCTGCTCCCCCTCCCAGAGTGTTTGCGAAAGTTGCAACCAGATATGCTCCCTTAGTATTGCCCATCCCTCTACACGACCTTCCCGAAAATTACATAAAAATTTTTACCGAAGTTCATCGGGGAAGGGGATTTGACCGCGGCCGAACATATTAATTTCTTTGATCAATTCGTCGATATCCTGGGTATCGAACATGAGGACGTATATTTGAGACTTCTTGTCCAAACCTTCGAAGGCCAGGTCTGAACTTGGTTTCGGAGCCTACCTGCAGCATCTATCTTGTCTTACGACGCTTTGGAAGATGCTTTCCTCAGACAATGGGGCGAGAGAAAAGACCATCTATATTATTTAACCGAATTTGGGTCTTTAAGGAAAAAGAACTCAGAAACAGTCATGGAATTTATTCAGAGATTCAACAAACTGTATAATAAAATCCCAGCCGAGGTTAAACCGTCCCAGCCTGCGGCCAAAGTAACTTTCGTCGGAGCTTTCGAACCAGATTTTGCACTCCTTTTGCGAGAAAGAAGGGGAGCCACCCTAAACCGAATGCAGGACGATGCAGTAGAAATAGAGTCTAATATGATGGCTTCGAGTAAGCTTAAAGCTAAACTAGAAACTGGAAACCGAGAGACCAAGCGCTTTAGAGAACAAGCAGGTCCTTCAGGGTCTAATAGATCCGCAGACGATAGGGTGGACGATATGGCCAAAGTGATTAAAGAACTGTCAAATAAAATATCCAGAATGGAGCTCGAACAGGCCAAAGCTGACTCTTTCCACAAAAAGGATTTCAAGAGGAACCCCAACCCCCCGAACCAACAAAGACAAATAAAAAATGAAGATCAAAAAATACAAGCTCCCTTAAAGAATGAAAATTTTATAGGAGCGAACGATTTTCAAGACTTCGGAGATTCGGATAATTATGTCACGAACTTCGGTGATGACTGCACTCAACCATATCTGACTCGAGAAGACTATGAAAAATCTCTAAACACACCACGGCCGTCGAATAAGGGTGAAGAATATGATCACACTGATCTCTGTGAATCTCAACCAGAAACTGAGATGATAATGGTTGAGTTTCAACCAAAGTACAACTTAAGATCTAAGAGTAATCCCACCTCAACTACTCAACCCAAGAAAATCCTCCAAAGAGGTCAATCTTATGAGCCTCCTTCGGAAGAGACCTTATTACGCAACAACAAAACTAAAGTAGTAAGCACACAAGAGTCCGAAGTGGACAAAGTTGAAACCCAAGCACAAGGAACCGAACCAGTAAATAAAGTTACGTCTTCAACCAGGACCATGAGTGATAAAGAGGTCCAGACAAATAAGTCGGAAAGGAAGGATTCGGAAGTCTCAACCAAAGAAACAGACAGGGTGAGCGGAGATTTCAGTTTTGAAAATGAGATAAATAAAATTAAGATACCAATCCCTTTGGTAGAATTAGCGAAAAACCCCGTTTATCGGAAGCAAATTACCAAAGCGATGGGTGTCTCTAMGTTAGAAAGCCAGTCTGATGTTTTAAACTTGGAAGATGACAAACCTAACATCACCTTTGGTCCCCATTTTGAAGGGGCCAAAGACACCATTGCTCCCTTTTATATCACTCTGAATGTGTATGATCAGTTGYTRCATAATTGCATGTTRGACTCYGGAGCCTCCCATAACGTTATGCCTAAGATTATAATGGMCAAGTTGGGTCTCCAGATCACCAGRCCTTATGGAGATCTGTAMTCTTTTGAYTCAAGAAGGGTTAARTGTATGGGGATGATAAAAKATCTGGTAGTTACCCTGGCGCAGGTCCCGGTTAAGAGTATCCTGATGGATGTGGTTATCGCAGATATTCCCCCTAAGTATGGCTTGTTGTTATCTAGGTCATGGGGAGCCAAGTTGGGGGGTTCTCTTCAATTGGACATGAAATTTGCCACAATTCCTGTGTTCGGTGGTCAATTCACTCGGTTGTACAGAGAAACGAGATTAGCATATACAGTGAGTGACCCTCAAAACCCAAACAATTTCCCTATCTACATTGCGGACCAAGATCTGGGAAATTGTATCTTGTCTTTTGATGATGGTTTAGATGGTTGTCTGTGGGAAAATGATATAGAGCGAGAAGAGTCAGATTACATGACAGAGGATCTATGTAACACCGGTGTCTGGAAAATGTATTTTGACGGTGCTTCATCTTCTAAAGGGGCGGGTGCAGGAGTGCTTTTAGTGGCTCCCGGAGGTAAGTTCGTTGTTCCTTTTTCCTACCGACTGCAGTGGGATATAGATTACACTAACAACGTATGTGAATATGAAGCATTGGTCTTAGGATTAGAGGCTGCCAAGAAGATAAATATAAATAACTTACAGGTATATGGTGATGCAGAGTTAACAGTCAAACAAATAAACCGACAGTACCTAGCCAAACATCCCAGACTAAGAGCATATAGAAATTGTGCTTGGGATCTCATGGAAAACTTTTTCTCATCCGCAAATGTCCACTTTATCCCTCGCGTAGAGAATTTACATGCTGATGCATTGGCAAAAGTAGCTTCAACCTTCTCTCCTCCCACGACTTTCAAATTGAAGTATCACATTGAAATCAGATACAAACCCTCTATACCAGACAATATCCGACACTGGCAGGTCTTTGAGGATGACGAACAAATTAAGAAATTTCTTGCAGCAGTGGGTGAATTCTCTGAAACTCATGCAGACCAGGAAAATCAAAATGACCCGATGTGGATCATGCAAGAAGGGGAAGATCCTGAAACCTTCTGAGAAAATATTGCGGATCATCGTATGCTGGTCCTAAAAAACAACCAGATTCCGAAAGGATTGATTCCTTTAGAAATACTTTTTTATCAGAACGACGTACCGGTAAAATCCACTTTATAGCCCCAACCAGAAGAAGTGGAGGATTGTGATATAGTAACTGAAAAAAAATCCAGGGTGGTAAAAATATCCAAGTTCCTCCCTCCCGAAGTAAAAGTTAAGTATAAAAACCTACTCAGACAGTATAAGGATGTTTTCGCCTGGTCTTATGATGAGTTAAGAACATATGACACTTCCATAATTGATCACAAGATACCTTTGAAGCCTGGGGTCAAACCGTTTAGGCAAAAGCTTAGGCAGATTAACCCCATTTTGTTACATGTGATCGAAAAGGAAGTTAAGAAACTTTTAGATGCGAAAATAATCGTACCTCTGAGATACTCGGACTGGGTAGAAAACCTGGTCCCGTTCAGGAAAAAGAGTGGGGAAATCAAATTGTGTGTGGATTTCCGAAACTTAAATAAGTCGTCTCTCAAGGACAATTATCCGCTGCCCAAAATGGACCATGTGCTAGAAAAAGTAGTTGGAGCAAACCGAATGTCTATGATAGATGGGTTCTCTGGTTATAATCAAATCGCCATGAATGAACAAGACAGAGAAAAAACTGCTTTCACCACACCATGGGGTACGTTTATGTATGACACAATGCCTTTTGGTTTGATGAATGCAGGGGCCACCTTCCAGCGCGCTATGGACATTGCTTTCATAGGATAAAGGGACAAGTTCGTAGTCATTTACCTCAATGATTTGACGGTTTTCTCTAAAACTGATGAAGAACACTTGATGCATCTCAAACAGACCTTCGAAAAATGCCGCAGGTTTGGTCTATCTTTAAACCCAAAGAAATCACATTTCGCCATGCAGGAAGGTAAGCTTTTAGGTCATATCGTATCTAGGGATGGAATCAGGATTGATCCTAAGAGGATAGAAGCAATAGATACTATAAATATTCCCAAAAATATAAAAGAGATTCAATCTTTCTAAGGAACAATAAATATTTTACGAAGGTTTATCCCCAATTTCGCTGAGATTGTGAAATTGATCACAGGGATGTTGAAGAAGGACAGCGGAGTAAATTGGACAATCGAGGCCAAAGCATCGTTCGCGCATATTAAGAAAGTCATAAGCGAGGCACCTGTGTTAGCAAGTCCAGACTATCTGAAAGATTTTCTTATTTTCTCATTTGCCTCTGAACATACTATCGCCGCGGTGCTCCTACAAAAGAATGAAGAAGGATTCGAACAACCGATCGCGTTTTTTAGCAAGAGCCTTAGAGACGCAGAACTGAAGTATGACATAATAGAAAAATAGGCGTACGCAATGGTAAAAGCATTAAAGGCATTCAGAACCTATGTGCTACATTCAAAGATAATCGTGTACGTGCCTACCAGTTCTATGAGAGATATATTGGTACAGCCAGACAGTGATGGAAAAAGAGGGCGATGGCTCGCTAAAATCCAGGAATTCGATCTGGAAGTTAAACCGACCAATTTGATAAAAGGGAAAGGCCTGGCCAAACTCTTAGCTGAGTCAAATTTTAGAGCCCTTGATATCAATTGCCTGCAGGAAGGCGACAGAGACACAAGCCTAAACGAGCACGATGAGCAAACAGACCCAAACAAGATCGAAGAGAAGTTCATATCGTCAGGCTGGTATAGAGACATAGTGTCTTACTTTCTGAACTTAAAATGCCCAAATGAACTATCACCATCTAAATGCAGAACTTTAAAACTCCATGCAGTTAAATAGTGTATCGCCGAAAGTCAGCTATATTGGAAGGATCCACTCAGTTTCTTGTTAATCTGTTTAGTTGAATCGGAAACACAGCGGGTTATAGATGAATTTCATGAGGGAGTCTATGGGGGGCATCACGCATGGAGAGCTACAACTTACAAGATCTTGAGGGCTGGATACTACTGGCCGAAACTCTTTTCGAACGTCAATGCCAAAGTGCGTGCCTGCAACCCTTGTCAACTATTCGCAGGTAAACAGAAGCTCTCGGCACTGCCTCTAGTTCCAGTCAAAGCTGAAGCCCCATTTCAGCAATGGGGTCTAGACTTCATAGGCGAGATTAATCCCCATTCCAGTGCTCAACACAAGTGGATCTTAACAGCTACAAATTATTTTACTAAGTGGGTGGAAGCCATTCCAACCAAAAGGGCAACAGACTTGGTGGTAATCGATTTCTTGGAAGAAAATATTTTGTCAAGATTCGGTTGTCCCCGAAAGATAGTTACTGACAATGCCCAGGCCTTTAAATCTATGGCTATGATCAGCTTCTGTCAAAAGTATAACATCGTTCTTGGCCATTCCACAACATATTACCCCCAGGGGAACGGATTGGCCGAGTCATCTAACAAGAGCCTGGTAAATATAATCAAGAAAGTATTGGATGAAAATAAAAGGGCTTGGCATGTGCACTTAAAATACGCATTATGGGCAAACCGCATCAGCACTAAAAGGTCTATCGGCATTTGGCCTTTTCAAATGATCTATGGGACAGATGTTGTTCTACCTATAAACCTAGCACTCCCAGTGATGAAGTTATGGCAGGATCAAAACGAAGAACCCAATCATGTAACCAGGAGAATAAATCAGCTAATTGAGGTTCAACAGCATAGAGTCGAAGTTGATGAAAAGATGCAGAAGTACCAAGATGACATGAAAGCATTGTTCGACTGCAAAGCAAAGGACAGAGAATTCCTTCCAGGTGATTTAGTGCTAAGATGGGATGCAAGAAAGGAGGAAGCAACGCAGCATAGTAAATTTGACCACCTCTGGTATGGACCATTCAGGGTCTCGGCTCCGGAAGGAAAAAATTCTTTCCTACTGGAAAATATAGACAGAGAAGTCCTCAACGCCCCTGTCAACGGGTGGTATCTAAAGCATTACATGACGTAACAGTCGCCAGATTCAAAAAACAAAAAATAAATAAATAAATAAATTTTTGTGTACATATATGTATTTTCATTTAAACATTTCTTTTGATTTTCTTTTTTCGTTCATGAACTTTCAACACATTTCAAATAAGATTCGTATTTTCTTTTTACAGGATTCCAGCAGCATACGAAACAAGCAGGAAAAGTGATCTGAAAGTTGGTGTCAGAAATAAATCGGCATAAACAAGTGATACCTAAAGTAGTTTCATATTGCACAAAGAAAGTGAAAGGAAAAGGTAAAGATGAGATTTCTCAAAAGACATGTTATTAAAGACTGTTAAAGAAAACCGAGGTAACGCCATTCAAACTACAATAGCAGCTGAACTGATAGATAACAGAGTTGTTTCTTGGTTTGAAAATCTTTGAAAAAATTAAGACAATTTAAACAATTCACCCAATCTAAAAACAGTCAGTCAAAGTAAATTCTCCCCGAAAGTACCTACAAGAGTCAGCTTTGAATTGTTTGACCCCTATATTTTCAGTCAGTAAATCACTGGCTGGCATCCTTTCTACCTTCGGGTTTATCTTTTAAAAAGTCACCACCTTTCCGTTTCATATACGAAAGGACAAAAGTTTTTCGTTTCAACCTCGTGAGCTTCAAAGCAGATTGTGGAAAGAAAGCGGGTCTTCACGACTACTCGATCACCTGCTAAGCGAAGGAACATTTAGAGTGATCCTAACTTTCCTAGGTTTTTCAACGGCATCGGAGGATTGAAGCTTTCTCAAGTAGAATGCCCTTAAAAAGTTATTTTCCTTTTTCTCCCCAAGAACGAAGATGTTGTGAAGGTCAAGGGAAGGTTGGTACCGAGTAATCAAAGTAAGTTGACAGACCTATAATGCAAAATATTACACAAATATCAGCCCTGATACAAACTGATTGCCCCCATCTTCGCGCTCTAAAAAGCAAATTATAAGACAGGTGGTCAAAGGAAATTCAGAAATGATTGCCCCCACCTAGTCCGAGAAACGATGAAAGGAAATTCAGAAATGATTGCCCTCGTCTCAGCATTTAAATGCATAAATATATTCCGAAGTGGTGAAAGGAAATTCAGTAAAAAGGGGCCAGATAACTTCACCAGGGTATTGAACAGGCTCGCTGGCAGTGAAGCAATGTCTGAGATATCTGTAAGACTATCATACATGAATACCACTCTACTCTAGTAACCAATGCTTTTTAAAACCTGATCCACATCCCAAATTCATACAAGACTCCCCAATTAAAAACATATAATCTTATTCTTTTGATGCAAGCCGATAACCGCAAGATCTGTTGGGTCTCCTAGGACTGTTTCGATTGTCTTAAAACACACCTGAATTTAGTAGCGGGAAAGGGAAAATTGTGAAAGGGACTACAGCTATGTTTAAAAAGAGTATCTAATTTTGAAAAAGCTTGTCAAGGTAAAGAACGAAATCTCTTTCCCCCTTCGATACCCTATTCTCGGGAACCTTTTCGCCTGATTGAGATTTTGACTCCATTTACCCAATATTGGCACGTGGTCTACTGTTCTTCCCGCCTCACATGAAGGAAGGATCCCTAGTTGGAGCCTATGTTGGAGTCGCCTCTGTTTTTCTAGCCCGTCAAAAATTTCATTTTTAATGCTTGAAATCTAAAGATGGTTTTCATTTTTTCCTCTGAGATATCGAGATCTCTAAAACTTTATCACGCGAGCAGCGATGATTATTATACTCTCGAAACGAGTCTTACCTTTCGTAAAATTGTTTCCTCTTTTGTTCTACTTCGGGATCTCGTAGGTTGGATACTATAAGTCATGTATTTCACACGTCCCGAGTCACGAAACATCGAAATCGTTTTAATTTTTCACTCAAGACAGTAACGAGGGTAAAGTTTTCCCTAACCCATGATTAAGCATCGTCGGGGTTTCGTGCCTCGGCGTTCGCCAAACCCAAAATTTTATTGTCTTAGCCCCGATAGCCGAGAACACGAGATCCTTATTTGAGTAACCCTCATCAAGGTTAAAGGTAAAAGCTAAACTGTGGTAAAAGATTCTTTCGGCATTTCGCCGCTTGGCGTTGTCCTTTTCGAAAGTCACACCGTCTAAACCCCGACTCGCGAAATCACGATGTGGTTATAACGTAATTAATTAATCACTTAATCCAAGATTATCTTCTCTTTTAATCAAGTCATGTTATCGCGATCTCGCAGTTTCGCAGCTCGGCATGTAAATCTCCCAGAAACTTATCTTCGAAGCTCTGAGTCGCGAAATAGCGAATATAATGATTATAAAATTAACTGAGCCCCTAATCACGATTGTGTTTTTATTTACCAAAATCGGTCATCGTAGTCTCGGGTGTTAGAGGTTCAAAATGTTTAAGTAAAATCCCTGATATAACGAGTACCGAAACATTGTTAACAGTGGTAAAACCGGATTAATTAAGCTAAATCAATGAATATCCCGCGCTTTGATGTTTGCACGATTTACGAGGTAGCCTTATTCCCCCATACGCCAACTGATATTTTAAAACCGCCAAAATTTATGACATTAATGAGGAAATATGGCAAATTGACGGATATAAGATCGGATTTTTATGGAAAAATTTATTTCTAAAGATGATTTGATAGAATTGTTTTGAAGGGTACCGAGTTTTTTTTAAATATATATAAGAGCTGTGGTTCATTATAACAAATGCATTTTCATAGCACGCAAAGCACATCACCTCTGAGTAAACTGACTCCTGCATGTATACGTATTTCTATCGCAGAAGAGCTAAAACTCAAGCTTCAGCCATGGCTCCGCGAAAAGCATCCAAAGCAAATGTTGAGGTTGCAGGACAAGGCTCGGACAATGTCGTCGATACTTCGCCCCGAAGTATCAACTCGGTCCCAAATTGGTCATATGTTTCAGATATTTTGCAAGCAGAATTGGTGGATTATTCCGACGACTCCAGCGACAACGAAAAAGATGATATAACCACCAAGTACAAAATAGTCATCCAATCCAGAATGCACAAAGTAGCAGCCAGGCCACGATTGCTTCCATATTATGACATGGTCCAATGGGCATTGGACCATGTGGGCATACCAACCAGGACTATCATGAACGAGCAGAGAATCACCATCGGGACTTTCATGCCGAAGCATCTGCAAGCCATGTATAAGCTTCCCACGACGTCTGACTACACATATGGCGCTGAGTTCTTGGACGAGTTCAAGGAGAAGGAATGCGTACAGTATGATAAAACCATGTCCAATTTGATAAAGGATTGGGTTTCAAACACCGCGAAGTTCAGAGATGATAGCCACGACATTTATTCAATCGCTTCTTTAGAACCGTAGTACAAATATGTAGCCATGATGACATGCAGGTTGTACGGGAGAGAGGACACCTCACATTTTTTGCTTTCATGGGTGCCTCTAATGTTTCGGGTCGCCGAAGGCAATTCCTTTGACTGGGAAAAGATGCTTTTCGATAGCTTGACCAGTCGTGTCACAGAGTATCGGGTGCAGAAGGAGAATGGGAAGGCGTCTTCATTCTTCATGTCTGCATGCATTATGGACACAATTTGTTGTATGACGCCATTTCCCTTAATGAGCTGGAGTTGGACTCCGGCAGAAGACGAACCCATACACGTATATCATGCAAAATTATGGGAAAACAAAGCGGAAAATTTTGTGTATGAAATTTTTAATTGGGTGATGGTGCCCCTGCATGTTACCATTTTTGGTCACCCGCCACCCAGGATCTCGGACAACATAGTAATGAATCTGAGCACCATAGCAGACTGGTATGTAGAAGCATAATTTTCATACCTCCGAGTTTTCGGGGCTTCGGTCCCCCCGCATGCATTGCCATTGTTCATTCTTGACAAGTTGGCTTGTCGTGAGGTCGCTAGGCAAACAGTAATTGGTGGTGTCAGCAAAGATCTTATGGGATTTTGGGCATGCCAAAGCTGAGGCAGTGGCCCTGGAAGACCTAAATTTGGTCTCCATTGAATACAAGAAGCACGATCTGCAAAGGGTCGTGAGCAATCATTTGGCCAATTGCGGGCTCAGGAGATTCGAGCACGAGAATTCTCCCTCGGATGACATTTTCCGAGGCACAAGGTCATATGCCGAGATACTAGCTCAGATACAAACCTTGGCACCCGAGGAAAGAGTCGATGTTCTGAAGTTTCAGGAACACCAACATAGTTGTCTTCCTGCGGTATTGCGAGGCGAGAGTCCGTGTACTTTGGAGGCGAAACAGAAGGATGCCGAAGGCTCTAAGGATGCGACTCCCAATCAAGTAAACATCAGGACGAGGGGAAGGAAACTAAGAGTTCGGAAGCAGAGATAAAGACTCCCGACCCGCCAAAGAAGTAGAGTCTGGTCGCTACTCCAGGAAAATCTGTGAAGCAGATCGGGGAACCTATCACATCAGTTACCCCCTTGCAGTCGACACAGAGAAATATCGATGCGGGATGGATATTCAATGAATAATTGAGGCCCATAAGGGTGGAAGAACTCCCTCCGAATGAGTTTTTCTTCGATAAGAAGAGAAAGGTAGTAGTAAAAAGGGAATTCTACCAGGAAGGAGAGTCAACTGCCAAGAAGTATAAAGTTATAACTGATGGAAAGGACAAAAAGAATGAGCAATTCGCTACTGAAATAGCAGGGACACTAGGAGCATATGCCTCAGCGAATCAATTTTCAGTCGGGCTCTTAGAAAACCAACTTAAAAGAAAAAATCGCCTCATTAGGACCCTTGAAGCCAGACTGGCCACAACAACAGAGACTACTAAAGACCAGGCGAGCGTAGGAATAAAGCAGGCCAGATTGGCCGATAAAAATGAGATAGAGCTACTCAAAACCAAGCTCGAGCAAGCACAGTTGGTGGTCCGAGAGGGCCAGATGCAAGCGAGCCAGCAAAGGGATCTAATCGAACAGTTACAGGCTAGGGTGGAGATCGTCGAGAACAAAATGATAAACATCAGGATGTTCAAATCCCAAGCGATCGAGATTCGGAACAGAGTCTCTGCGACACAGCGAAATTTGCTCGCCAAGGTAGAAGCGATCCGGGACAACTATTTGCTAGTCAACCAGGTTTCGGAGAACTTATCTGCTAGAGAAAGGGAAGCTGGAGTAGCTCGGGTCGCTTTCCAAGAGGCTGTAATAGCCATGAACAACAGGGGTTCGGGAAGTACTCCCAGGTTCAACATTTCGAAACAAACCAGAGGAAACATCCTATTAAAAGAATGGGAGCACAACATCGTCGAAGGCAAGCTATAAGCTAAAAAGGTAATGAATTCCCTAGAAGAGGCCTTTAATTCTATAGATGGCGAGCTGATAGGTATTGATGGCGGAGGTAATGCCGAGGCATTGATGCAAATGAATGTGGAAAAAATATCGCTTGATCTGAAGGAAAAAGAGGAGAGAGATTCGGTCGATATTTCCCAGGTGACTATGGTGGACATAGTCCAAATAGACAAATGCATGATTAGACCCAGCGCCCAATTATGCCCCATCGACATCGTGGACGGACAAATGGAAGACCGGCTGCCGTAGTTAGCTCGAGAATGTTACTTCTTTGAAGCCAGCTGTCAAGCAGAGCCGTCGAAGCTGATATCACAGCTGGTCGAAAAATGTGTCGCATGTACCGAGCACGCGCGAGGACAAACATCTGGTACCAAGTGAAGACAAAATGGAAGGAATGGAGCGATTGCTCTTCCCTCTATCATAAGCGAAATTTTGTAACGATTGAGATTCTATCACATTTGTAAAATTGTATAAATACACCACAGAAAGAAAAGAAAAAGGCTGGACCTTTTTGTGTCGATTGTAACAGAGTTTTTTACATTTGAGAGTTAATACAAAGCAAATCTTAAGATTCTCAATTCCGTCACGACTGTGTTACAAGTTTGTTTCCTTGTATCTCATGTTTCATTTCACATTCTTAACTGATGTGCTTTGTTATAATTCAGTACGACCACTACTATAGGGAATGAATTTTGGTTTTCTGTAATTGTTTACTGTTTTTCCTCTGTACCAGCTATCAGCGGGTGTAAGACCAGTCCACATTTTCAGAATTCTACACATATTCTCTGCTACATCGGTTATTTCCTTACAATTTTCCTCTTCTGTTTATACGTGAGATTCTCCCCTGATAGGAGCCTTACACCATAGACAGCTAAATGTTTTTCTCCCACCTCATACCTTTTATTAAAATATAATACAATTACGGTAAAGAACCTTTGATTTGCATCCCTATTTTACTCTTGAGACCGTAAATTCTCTTTTATACGACCAAATTGAGACAACACTTAATCCCTCTTTGAAGTTTTTCCTACTTTTACTGTTCCTCCATGACTATCCCTGTGCCAACACAGCCCAATATCGAACCCGGATTATCAAACCAAACGCACATTGCCTTAGACCTTTTCGACACTATTCTTAAAACAACTACTAACCGGGTCGAACTTGAACGTTCATGGGCAGCCATTGAACAAGATATAACTATCCAGGAACAGTTGGAAGCTAGACAACGCCAACGTAGAAATCTTCCCTAGTTTCCTTTGCCGAAGGTTGACGTTTCTCTCTTCTCCACCTTTTACCCACTTTCAGATGCCTAGACACTGTACTTCTAAGCCTTAAGTACAGACTCTGGAACAACAAACCCCATGCCTAAAAGTTTCTCCCTCATCCACCTCACATTCATCACATGGCCTGGAAAGGGTTCACCTGAGAAACACTCCTCTACTTGGAAAATTGGCCTACCCAATAGGACTCTCCAATAACCCTCCCATATCTAAATTTCGTAAATTGCATATAGTCTTTGAGCATGTGTTTAATTTGAAAGGGGGGATCTAATGTGCTTGTTTGGGTGGCTCTTGTATTAAGATTGATTTACTTGGCATGATTCATATGACTTGTGGACCCTTGGAGGGTGTACCTTGTTTGTCTTTATAAGATCTTGCTCGGTGACATCTTTCATGGAGGTACTATGTCACTTGTACCTTCATATTCTTGATTTTAGAGCAGCTATTAAGTTTCTTTTCAATTTACTAGATGACAATAACATGGGTAGGATCACTGAGAAAAATACAATCACAAGATACACAACATTTTTCCTAGGAAACCCTCATGGGGGAGAAAATCTAACAAAAACTTCCTTAATATAGATAGCCAATACAATGCCAGGACAATAAACCAAAACACTAGAGAATATCCAACACTGAGCAATGCACCTCTTTCTTCCTTCTTCTCCCAACTGCAGCTATCTCCAAACTTGCACACTTGTTGAGTGGAATGAGTGAGTGGATGAATGAGGCACTAGCCTCTCTTATTTATATTAGTTGGCAGGCACTAGGGAGGTGTCTCTTCACTGGGCAAGGCCGACTTCTTCACTTAGTGGTTAAAACCACTTTAATTAGGCCTGGGGCTGACTTCTTAAATTGCATGATATAATTAGGGTTTGACCAATTCGCAAAAGGGGATTTGGTCATTTACAAAGATTGACATGATCAATCCACAAAAGGGAATTGATCTAATTAATAATGACTCAAAAATAAATAGAATACTCTTTGCAGTTACAATATTTCTACACATATTGGCATAAAAGCCCACAGATTAGACGATGAGCCCTGCAAAAGGGATGATAAAGATGATGAATGTTGCACACTTGGTGATGTCATTGGCCTATGAAATAGGCCTAGGATGATGAAAATTGCATGACGTCACCCTCCCATGCTAAAAAATTTCACTTTTGGAGCATGATGTCAAGCTTAAAGAACTCAATTTGGCATGGGTTTTGCACTTGGTGGAGTTGTGGGATATTTATCCCACATTTTATGGACTAGTATGATGATGTGGCACCATAGGGAGATGATTTCCTATCCTTTGGAGGCTATCTCACCCAATGACCAACTTTAAAGAAGATGTTGGAGGTTTATTTCACCTTTTTTTGGTCCATTTTGGTCATTATTTAGCATATGTGGATAAAAATCAAATGAATTTGGTTAATGTAAAAACATAATGTTTGACCTAAAATTAAGGATTTGGTTGTAAATTGGACCAAACTAAGACTTGAGTTTTCTCTATAAATAAGAGGCAAGTCTTCTTTCATTTTTCATAATTCATCATCGAGACATTATTCTCTCTCTCAAAAAAATTTGGCCCTTTTATTTTCTTGTGCAAATGGGATGATGTGATTTGCTTTGTGGAGGTGTTCTCTTGCAAAATAATCTTGGAGGTGAAATCGCTACACTTTGGAGGATTGGTTTGTGGCCTAGGGTTACTCTTGGTGGATGATCTTTGCTGATTTTTTTTGGTTTGAAGGTAAACTTCTGCAATTTGCTCTAATTTCTTGCTTGGAGATCCCTAGGAGGGTTAAGATTGTCTATCCCCTCCTTCAAGCTAATTTTTTTATTTTATTTAAGTGAGATAATTCAAGGGTACTTTCAAGGGTTAATATTGGCTATCCCCTTGCAAGTATTCTTGTCTAGGGTTTCAAGACTAGGGTTTAGGATTGTCTATCCCCCTAGGGTTTGAAAACTAGTTTCCCATTAATTGTCTAAGCTAGAGGATTTGGAGAAAGTGGACGACTTGGGCTCATAAGTGTTTGGGTTCAAGGTTTAAGTCTTCCTCCCTTGTTTTTGAACTTACTAGGTAATGTTTTGACTCCATTTCTCAATAGATAAGACACTAGTATTTGCATTGGGAGACGTGAATATTGCTCTCTTAAAATCATTTGATTTATGGATGAATTGCTCTTGCTCTAGGCTATCTTTTTATGCTAAAATGTTTTCATTTATTATAAGTTTAATTTCTATTGTAATAATAAATTAGTTACAACCATTAGGGCTACAACAAACCCTCTCTCTTACTCTTGTTTACAAACCAATTCACTGCATAATTCTGTGCTTGGATATTGCAAAGTGATCTACTAATCAAGGACTATAAATTGGCATTCTTATTTTCTAATTTTTGTGGTGAATTATTGATGGTGTAGCAAATGTTTTCTACAACCATCTAAGGCTAATTATATTTTTGTTGATAACATTTACTTACAACCCATTTCAACCGTGAAAGTGGTGGGTTAAATATTGGAATATTGTCTACTAGTCATAAGCTTTCATTTGCTATCATTTGTTGGTGATTTTGATGGTAAATTCTTGCAACTGTTATTATTTTATCTTGTTAATATAATCTTCATTCTGCTACAATTTTGGGGACAACAAGCTTTCTTGTTGTTTTCCCTGATGTCCTGGGGAAATTTTACATGATATTTGATATTGGGATAGTTGTTCTAACATTGATTTTACATGTACTTTTCAAGCTCAACTCATATATTTTCCCAAGGCACTCTTCTTCAATCCCTATACATATTCATCTAGTGACCAAATCAAGGATCTTCGCAAACCCCTTGATCTTCATTCTCCATTCTCTTGGTGTCACCCGGGAAGCCTCCCTTGTGGTGGAATCATCCATCACTAAAATGAGGGAAGTAATTGCTAAGGTGACAATGGTTCTTACTCCCATTTGTGTCACACTAGTGATGCTTGTGGTTGGATTTGCCCAAGCAATAGTTTGTGCGATAACAATGGTGATGTTTAGTAGTTGGAAATCTAGTTACCATTGGAATTGGTTCTCAAGGCCTGTTGGGAACTTGCAAGGGTGTTTATGAACCATGTTTCCTATTAGGTGACTTTGTGATATCACACACCACACAAATTGATATTTCACTCAACCTTGAATTTCAGTGTTTGACAAAAGAAATATTTTTGAAACACATAAAGGTTTTAACAACCTTAAAATGTCGAGTTGTCTTACTATAACATGCATCCCATATCATCTTTTGCCTTTCTTCACCTTGGGGCACAAAAAGTTGTCTAAGTCCATACAACAAGTTATATTTCAAATAAAAATTAGTTATAGATTCACATGCTTTGAGCTAATGAAATATCAAAGAAAAATAAGAGTTATATTTCTACTGGGTGGCCCAAGATTTGTTGTCATAACCATGCATGCTCAAAATTGTAAATAGTGCAGTGATGGGTGGCCTACTAAGGCAGTTCATTATTGCTCATCCATTTTACTTGCCTCGAGGTTTGAGGCTTGATATATGAAGAAGTGAGCTTCAAATGTTTGTGGTCAATATGGATGATTGTTTCCTTTCCCATTACTTAATATTACCATTATTTAATAGCTCACACAATGGAATACATATCCCTTTCCTATATGGAATACTTCCAGATAATTATCTCTAAAGGTTTCAAAATGGAAATCCATGGGGTGAACAACTTAAGTGATTATTGTGCCCATGGCATATTTTGAAGCATCAATCTCAATCTTGAATGGTTGATGTAAATTAAGTAGTACAAGCACCAAAGTTTTTTGAATTCTTTTTTTCTTTTTTGCGGATAAAGTGCTTCATACTTCTAAGGTTAAAAACCTAGCCTATGAAAAAATAATCTCATATGGAAAAAATATAAAGAGTCACTATAGTCCATATTGCACGAGGTAAAAATTGATAACACAATTTATCAAGCCAAAAAGCCAAACCAAACAGTGAAATCACGAACTTGCTGGAAAAATATCCATCACAAGAGGGGGTTCTTTGTATTTAAGAGGGGGGACCCATCACTTATTTGTGGGCACATGATCGACCAAAATGGGCTTCCATATGACGTTTTCCTTACATGGGTTCTTAAGGACACTCTAGTTTAAAGATGGTCGAAGGAACAGTCAGAAACTTGTCAGAGCATAAAACCTCTAGATCCCTTATTATGGTCCAACTCTTTTGTCTTTCCCAACACTCTCTTATTTCTTAACCTTACCTATACCAAGACCATTGGCCACTTGAATATCTAGATTGACCATGGAAATGCCCTTCAAAAGGCACTCTTCTCATGGGAGTGCCCTTTAAGAGGTAGTTTTCTCATGGCACATGATGCAATAGTTTAGGAATCCATCAACTCGTGAATGCACACCACTTCCATCTCCAGCTTCTTCTTTTTCACATGAAATTGTATATGCACATGGGAATAGACTAGGGAACCATTGTGCCAAGTAAAAAATTTGTGTTGTGCATTTGTGAAAACACATTAATTTCTTATTTTCCAAATATGATATAAACTAAAAATAGTCCATTGCCTCGTTGTGTGAAATTCCATGGTCCATGGGAGACAATCTCCTAAAAGATATGAATTATAGAGGATACTTAATGGGAGCAACTGGGGAAATAGCTTAAAAGTACAATCCTAGGCAAGTTAGGTGCACTTTCAATACCAAAAAATATGCTCCAAGATTTCATTTTTACCACTCAATGGACACTTGAGCTAAGATGCCACTAAGTATTTCAAACGCTAACCAATAGCCAGGCCTCTGAGAATCAAGGATAAGGAAAATAAAGTTTTTTTAGGTTCTGGATACATCTTCTAGATATACATTAATCTATGCATCCATGTCTTCTTCTTTGAATCAATCCTCCAAATTTGGTTAAGGTTGGCATCTAGACTAGTCCTAGTTGATAACCACTTTTATCCTTCAATCAACTTAGACTTATTGAAGCATTTCCTTTCATTTAAGTTCCAATGCTTCCACTAATCTTATGGCCATGGCAATTCAAGCTTCAAGAAATACATTGTTTAGAATTAGACTATGCATGTTATCTAAAAATATTTATGTTAATAATGATAACTTTTATCTCCCTTTTAAAAGGTCCTTGAGATTTCCAAACTCAAAATTGATTGTCATAGAGATCCCTAGGGAAGAGGATTCCCTTTTCAAATAATATTTTCAATTAGAACTAGAAAATCACAGTTAGAAGTTTCCCATCCTATAGAACCACTGGTGCTCAGCATAGACATTGCTCATGGAAGGAGAGCCATGTCATTAAAGAATCACATTACTACAATACATGCCCACATTATCATAATTAGCATCACCAAGAGATTTTTTTGGGATTTCATAAATGTAAATTGTGACGCATTAGAGGGGGTTGTATTAGTGTCACTTTGTGTCACAAGTATGTAGATAACATCATGTTTTCATCATACGAATGCACATTGTTGTTAGAAAAACAGGATTGTGGAGCAATAAAATAAAACAAATGAGGAAATAAAACAGAGAAGATACACAATACAATAGAGACAAAGATATACGTGGTTCACCCAGTGTGGGATACGTCCACCAGAGAAATTGCCAGGTCCTTCCTTTGTTATTATCCAACAAATGAAGGGATACAATCTACAACACACATGTTGTAACTTCCTCTTATTTCTCTCACAGTCTCCTCACTCAGAATACAATATTCACAATGATACATAGCCACAATAGATTTCCCTCATAAAAGAGGGTTGCCTTCTAGAGAAAAAAACCCTAACATAACTTTTACCGTCAGATCTGCGACCTTCTAATGAATGGCCCAGATTTACTATGAAATTACAATACACATTTACAAGGCAATTTTTCCTTTCCGGAACACTGTCCCCCGAACCCCCATTGGGGGCTCGCTTGCCCCCGGACCCCGTAGGAGGGGCAAGCCCCCCTACACTCCCCCACATGGAGGAGTGTACATTCTTCCAGGGTGTAAAGTCTTCATGGGGTATAAACACGGTTGAAAAAAAAGACCTCTAAATTAGGAAGATAATCAGGCTCCACAACCAACAACTGCATCATTTTCAATGTCGCCATAACAATGCACAAAAAAATATTTGTGGCATCGATATTGTATTGGTATCATGGATGTGCTAACATGGTTGTTTTAGCATCATGGGTATGCCAATAATGTTTCATATAGTGTCATACTTATGATTTTAGCACCATGTTAAAACCCTTTTAATTTACATTTGTGTCAAATCCCCCCTTGCACTCCCCCGTGTGGAGTGTACATTCTTCTGGGGTGTAAAGTCTTAATGGGGCATTGTTACCCATGATTTTTGTCATCATGATGGTGTATTAATGATGGTGTACTCGAGCTCTTCATAAGAAATTTCTCCTGAGAAAAGTTACTTTCATCTCTTCCCAGAAAACTCATTTTTGAAGAAGGTTCGCAGGCTGCTAATATATTTGGGTGCGAGAATGACCCATTCTCGCAGGCTGCCTTAAGTCAAGGTGAGAACTTCTCACACTATGTTGAATAGCCAAGGTGCGAACTCTTCCTAAAGCATGGAAAAATATGAATTCTCGGTGTTTCTAGAAGGGAATCTTCTAGAAGAATGGGTTGGCATTCGAATGGTTATCCTTGTACTGGATTCCCTTATATTGTGGGATCATTCTTATCCAAGTAACTATCTCATTCTCTCTTATATATTGAGGGAATTCTCATGGAAAAGGTTAAGCAAGATTCATTGGAGAATTGGTGAAAGAATTGTGAGAAGGACTTAGCTTGAACAGTAGCTTGAAGACTCCAACAAATCTATCAAGAGGTTTTGATCTTCTTCATGCAAGGATTGAGCAAGTGTGTGTGTTGGAGCCAAGAGCCATCGAAAGGAAGCTTGCGAAATCAAGGCGACCAGGTTGTAATCTTTACTTTCAATTAATATGATACAGCGGCATGTCCCTTTCCCATAAAGTTATTCTCACTTTATTGTGTAATTCCTTGATCATACACATAAGTTGACAGTTGAATATATTGTGCTATATTCACTTTGGTTGGTTTGTGTTGTTTTGGTCTTGACTTCACGAGAGCACCGGAGTGAAGCGGGAGCAACAGAGACCCTAGGAAGTGATATAAAGGTATGTTACTTGTTCCTTCCTACTAGCTAATTCAATGGTCAAAACTTAGGGAAAGAGTCATGTCCTGTCCTGTTTTGTTCTAGATCCAGGTGGATCTAGGGAGATCTGTTAGTGTCCACACCTACTGATTAGTCCGATAACAGGCATAAACATGACTGAAAATAAAGACCTCTGAATCAGGAAGATAATCAGGCTCCACAACCAACAATCTCCCACTTGGAGACTGATCTCAACAACTCCATCGTTGTTGTATCTGTTGGACTATGATCTTTCTTGGACCTGGAAAATTTCTCATCTTCACCTTCATGCTTGAAGACCAACTGAAACTGAGCAGCAACTCAATTTCTCCCTGGTTACTCCCTTTGTTAACATGTCTACAGGATTCTGGCTAGAGTGTATCTTTTCCAACTTCAAATGTCCATCTTCCAAGATGGATCATATGAAATGGTACATGAGTTGTATATGCCTAATCTTTGAATGGAAGGCTGATTTCTTTGCAAGATGAATGACACTCTTGCTGACGATTAAAATCGCAACGAAGTTTTGCCCGCAAAGTGTTGCTAAAGCCTATTATTATAAAAGATAAATAATAATAGTAGGTGGGACCAACTTGTAGATTGGAGATCAAGTCCGGTGCTTATTTGATGTTGTGCTACTATTCGACACTGCTTGCATGGTGATATAATATGTTTATTGGCGATGTATAAGGCATGTTATGTGGTTTTCATGCTACTCTAGGTTTAGTTTTATTTCACAATGGCCTATGTTATCCTTGTTATCACTGCTATCTGTTGTTGGATATATTACCAAGAGACCTGCACAATAAACATGTTAGCAATAACATACACAAGCAATTCAAAAAAGGCAAAAGGAAATATAAAAGCAGAAGGAAGAAACTCAAACCTTGCTATATACTATACTACATGCATCGATTTTTAATGAGTTGTTATCCTAGCTATTAAGTTAATATCTATGCGGGTTTTTTTTTTAGTTATATAGTTGATATGCATGGTGATTATGTTATGGAATAAGTTGATGTGGATCGCTCTATTGGTGATGACTCGATACATGGTTTATTGGATTATGTAGTCGATATGTAATATGGTCAAGTTGGAAATGGAAGGTATGATGTGGGTGGCGCATTTGACAAGTAATAGATGCAGATTCCAACGCATGGTTTAATTGAATGGTTGATGGTTAATGGATAGCGTGTACTAATGAATTAATTGACTGTGGGTGGAGGCGATGTACATTTACTGCACGTCACCCTTACTCCCTCCATTGGTCGTCACCCTAGTTGGGTTATTGTTCAACCTTGTTGTTGTGGTTATGCTTTGATTTCTTAGCACAGAGGAACCGCTCGGCCAACTCGAGTTTTAAGGTGTTTGATTGCAAGTATGTCTTTTTTTTCCATCCATGAGTCTCCTCTGGTTATGAAATGGATACTGGCTCAGGTGTATTGGCTTGTGCTTTCCTTAAGTATTTCAACTATGTAAAATTGTGATTTTGAAATGGAATGTTGATGGTTTTCTCTGCACTAATGTTTGGAGTCATAGCGTTATTGGTCATCCTAAGTATTAACATCCATAAGGGATCTCTGTCTTCCTTGTTGGTTGGTTGGAGGGCTTTGTTTAGTTTTGGGTGGCTGGTTGTCCTCACACTTTCATATCGTTTTATCCAGTCATTGGATTTTATGGGGTTTAATGGTTGGAAGCACTCTGTGTCATTGTGTTTTGTTCACTTGGGCATTGGGTTGTTGTCACCTTTAATGGTCGCACAGTCGGTTATATTGCTCTTTCTCAACCCTGTTTTCACCTCAGTGTTGTGGTTTTTTTACTGGAGAGCCATGAGGGTTATACCCTGTGTGTGTTAAGTTTCATTACCATGCCGAATTGGAGCCTCACTCCTTTGTTATAGCCTCTTTTGTCACAGGTTTTCATCACCCTGTCCACGGAGTAAGTTGTGGTGTTCTCTGTGTATACACTATTGGTCTCAAAGGTTTTCACCATAGAGAAGAGTCGACTCTAGTTTCCATGTCTTGGCCACAGAGAAAACCCTTAACTCCTCCAGTCTGAGGGTTGATAGAGAAGACCGTCGAGGCCTGTCAGGTTTACTATTGGTTATTGTTGATTGGTATGTATTATTGACTGAATTGAATACAGACTTGCCAAATTGGTTATGTGACAATCATGTTGGTTTTGGTATCTAGTCACCGCATGTGTTATTGCAATGAATAAACCCTGCATTGTTAATTGGATAATTCAAAATACACAGCCACTCTCCTTGTGTTTGATAACCCGATATCGTTTTAATTGAGAAAGTCACAACCTCACTTCATGTCGATGCATGGGTATCTATAGTTTCTACAACATGTTAGGTCAGTTGTTGATTGTTATGACAATCCAAGTATAGGCTCACCATTGAATTGGTTGATTGGTTGATACACAATCATTGTCTTTTTGCACTAAAGATTATTTGGATGTTAGCTCGACATCGGTTACAATTGTTTAATGATGTTCGTGCATAATGCATTTGTATGTGTGGTGTTCCTACGCCATGAATAAATGGTTACTGTAACTATGAGTTTTTTGGGCCAAATGGTTATTGCAACCGGGATGACTATAGAAAATCCATCCACTATATGCGTTGTGGTTATTCGATTGCATCATTAGGGATGAGCTCGAGTTTTACACAGCATGGTTGATTGTAGTTTGATTAATTTGAAGCAATACGGTATTAGATTGATAGCTCGACACGATGGGTTGAGTTAATATTGTGACTGTGTGTTTAAAATTTTAAAATGGGAATGTTGCATTGAGGTGTTTTGGGTGGTTGCCCATTGTGTATGATATGGATATTTTGGGTTGCACACTCAGAGATAGTCGCAGAGTTTTAAACATGGCCTTGTTGAAATTCGATTATTTATTTTATGAAGTCAAGCATGTTGGTGTTGCCTCGTTATGTTGGATGGATAGCCCATCATTTTGATTATTTAAAGTTGCGTTGAATTGGGCTTGTATAGTCACAGAATTACACTTGCGTTGATTAAATTATTTTGGGTTTTCTACATCATAGCATGAGTTGGAATGGTGGATGTTGTCTGTATGTTTAAATGATGAGTCAGGGTTTTACAATTTAAGTCTGGAGGGTTGGGTTGGTTGTCCATTATGTATGTTTAACGAATATCATACATTTTAAATGACAGGCCCGATTGTAGTGAAAGTATAACTTCATTGAAAATTTTGAAACACGACTTTTGAGTGTATTTGATGATTGAAGTAATGTGTGGGGAGTGGTTGATTTTGATGATTAACATAGTGGAAATGGTTACTATTATACATTTGAGAATTGTTATAAGATGTTAATTGGATAAATAAGAGGAACAAAACTCCCTTACAGATTGTTGCGGAATGCATACTATCTTGTTGATGGCACTGTGTTAGATATTTGACTACGAACAGTGAATTGGTTAATACAGAGTGATTGTTATTGGGGCACAATGATCATTTGGTTGGTGTATCTCCTTTTAATAGAATGATTATATGGATTACTTGATTAATTTTATGAACATTACCCGCTCTCATTCCCCACCATTATTTTTCTTTTCGCTAATTACAACCCCATCACCTTCCCACATTCATTTTTCACTCCCTGTTCTAAAATTGATTACAGTCAAGAAATTTTTTGTGTTGAAGCAGTTGGTAGTAATAATGTCTTGGTTGAATAACAATGATGTTTTCTTTGGTTTGTAGTTGATTGTTGTTGTCCTTGAGCAATAACCGCATTTCCCCCCCCTCATCATATCATGTTTTTCTCAATACAAACCCCTCACATATCCCAGAACCCTTTATTCACCCCTTGCTCATTGATAAACAATAAAACAATTTGTATGGATTGGATTTCATGAGTCTAATACATTGTTGAACCAAATCTATTTCATATTTTTAATAGTTGTCACGTATGGTTATTTAAAAGACTATTTTCTAATCAATCATCCATGCATCAATGAGTTTTTTCAGCTGAGGTAGCCATGGCCGAGGAAACTGAGGGAGAGGTAATTGGAACAGAGGCCCAAGAAGGCCAAGGTTCTCCATACATTTTGATGCTGACTCACAAGAGCTTGGCCAGTTGTTTCAGGTTGGATTTTTCAATTGGATTGGGCAAGGAGTGGTCCAACCCAGGCCTGAAAGGCCTCCTTTCCAAGTTCTGCAAGCCCTTGGTATTCTTGTGCCTCCTCACGTCTCATTGCAACCCGAGGTTCCTGAAAATGATGGATGGCAAAAGATTGTCCACCCGACAGTCTCCCAACATCGTGGCTGGCCTAATTTATCCCTACCTGCTCCTTCGTCTATTAACCCCATTGTCCAAGCTGCCCCCACTCACCAATGCAGTCCTCTCATGCTAGCAAAAGGTTGAAAATCGAGGCCCACCATGCCCTTAACAAAGGAAAAGCCACTACTTCCCCTTCCTCACCCTCCAATGGATCTGACAAATCTGTGTCTTCCCGCATGCATTTGAGGGACGATTGTTCCTACGTGATCAGCGAGATTAGGCCTAAAGGCTCAGCACAGCCAAAGGAAAATTCGGGAAAATCGAAGGGTGACAGCAGCAATCAAGGAAAGATTGCATCTCAGAGTGGGAAATATGGCTTTTGAGTTTTTATTTTATCTATTGTTGATGACAGTTGACTTTAGGAATTTTTGGACAACATGTTTATTTTTGGATATATGAGTAATACTTTTTTTTTTTAAATAATTTCAAATATCACGAGCTAAATTTTCAAATGTGGATATAATGATGGGATCCACACGAAGGTGTGTTTTACTTACCTAAGTAGTTATGTTATGATTGTTATGAGCTAAAGGGAGTCACAAGGGGTCCCACCTACCAGTGATTATTTGTTTATAACCCTTATTATGATTATTAATTTTCCCCCCTAACTAAAAAGTTGGTTGAATCTTTAGTTAACTTAACTAATGAGGTGGTTCAACTACCTCAACCAATTCTGATTTGCTTGAAGGCAAAAGGAAAGGGAGGAACAAGAGGAGTATAGAAGCAGAAGCATACTAAGGTTTGCTCCTTGAGTCTATGTTGAGATAATTCAATTTCCATTCATTCCTTGATTTATCTAAGCCTAATTCTTTTTTATGATAGCAGGGTCTTATTGTAGACAACAAGATTCAGGGCTAAATTACATCATTCAAACACTTGTTTTTCAGAGGTCTTGATCTATCTTTGATAGTCTATGTAGACTTGTCTGTTTGTGAATTAGTTTTCATGACTGACAAAGGCTATCGTGCAGAGTCGAATGGGAAGCAATCTATGGCAAGTTGATCCATCTTTTTAGAGTTCAGTTTTGATTTTCTGTCAAAGGTCCTTTTGTATGTTCCATCGGGGATCTCTAAGTTTGACTTTGGTCCTAAATTTCTGCATGAAATTTTGTAAAGAGAGTGACTCTTTGGTGAATTGGAATGAAATAAAGGATTTATTTATGTCTCATCTGTCTTGATTATCATCTTGGTGTATTTACTTCTGTCTTTACATGTATTGCAGCAACTGTTATATTCAGAAAATTACATAAAAAGTAAATTTCCAGCAAGCTTTTTATTGATAAAAGACTAGCCTAAGCACTTGTAATTAATACTTGTGAGTTAGGATTTTATTTTTTGTTGGCTATAAACATAGGGTGAGATTCCCGTCTATTTTTCTTTAGCCAAGAAAAATCTGAAAATGCTTGAGTAAGATCATTTCATATCTTTTTCTCAACAACTCTCACTATCACAGTGTAACCTGTTATTGTCCTGCTTCTTTCCCAATTCGTCCATAAACCTTTGTAACCAAATCATTTATTTACTAGTCTCTGTAGAAACAACATACTTTGCTTATGTTGTTGAAAGTGCAACAACCTTTTTGTAGTTTCGAAATCCAACTTACTATTGTTCCACCTATAGTAAAAACATACCATGTGGTGCTCCTCCTGTTATCTTTATCACCTGCCATATCTGAATCAACATATCCCTGTAGAAAAATGTATGAACCTCTAAAAAATTATGCATGAGTAGAAGTACCTCTCAAATACATGAGAATCCACTTTACTGCCTCCCAGTGTTCTTTACCTGGATTATTCATATAATTGCTCACAACTCCCACAACATGTGCAATATCTGGTCTTGTGCAAACCATCGCATACATCAAGTTGTGAACTGTTGATGAATAAGGGACCCTGGACATGTATTTTATCTCCTCTTGTGTCTTGGGACACATTTCCTTAGTTAATTTGAAATGGTTGGCCAAAGGTGTACTAATTGGTTTTGCATTCTGCATTCTAAACCTCTCCAACACCTTCTCTATGTACTCACCCTGAGCTAATGTCAATTTGCGATTTTTCCTGTCTCTTGTTATTCTCATACCAAGGATTTTATTTGAGGCACCCAAATCCTTCATCACAGATGAATTAGCTAATTTCTTCTTGAGCACATTTATATCCTGATATTAGACCCTACAACAAGCATGTCATCTACATACAATAGCAAGATAATATAGCTTCCATTTTCTAGCATTTTAAAATAAACACAGTGATCAAAATGACATCTACTATAACCCTTTTCTGCCATAAACTTGTCAAACTTCAAATACCACTACCTCAGAGATTTCTTTAGGCCATACAAGCTCTTCTTCAACCCGCATAGTAAATTCTCCTTCCCTTTGACCTCATACCCCTGTGTTGTTGCATATAAATCTCTTCCTCCAAATCCCCATGGAGAAAAGTTGTTTTTACATCTAACTGTTCAAGATGAAAATCTTCTACAGCCACAATACTTAAAACAGTCTTAATTGAAATCATTTTAACAACAAGAGAAAATATTTCATCAAAATCTATACCTTTCTTTTGTGCAAACCCCTTTATAACAAGTGTAGCCTTGTACTGCTTTTTGCCTCCATCTTCTTCCTTCAACTTGTAAACCCATTTATTCTGCAATGCTTTTTTTCATGCAAGAAACTGAACCAAATCCCAAGTCTGGTTATTTACCAAGGAATCTGTTTCCTCTTTCATGCCTTGCTCCCACTTCTTCTTAGTGTCTACCTGGATCGCCTCTTCATAACATTTTGGTTCACCAGAATAAGTCGACAATAAAATAATACAATGAAGGAGAGTATCGTTCAGGGGGTCTACTTAACCTGGTAGATCTTCTAACAACACTTGCAGGAGTTTGAGGTACTTGTTGATCCTATTGTTGTACAATTTGATTTTCTGGTACCTTTGGAATTTATTTTTCAGTGATCTCATCAAGCATTGTGTATTCTGGTTTTTCTTTTTCATGTTTCTTTCCATGCAACTGATCTTTGTACATGACCTTCTCATTGAATATGACATCTCTACTCCTAATTATTTTTTTATTTTCATAATCCCATAAGCGATAACCAAAATCATTAACATTGTATCCAATAGAGGTACACTTCTTGGATTTTGCCTCAAGCTTTGTTTTATTTTCTTTATCAATATGGACAAATGCTTCACAACCAAAAGTCTTCAAAAAGGAATAGTTTACCTTCTTACCTGTCCATGCCTCCTCTGGAATTATACCATCCAAAGAGCTTGAAGGTCCTTTGTTTATTAAGTAAACAACATTATCTACAACATCTTCCCAAAATTGTAAGGGTAAACCAACATGCAATCTCATACTTCTTGCACGCTCCATGATTGTCATGTTCATCCTTTTTGACACACCATTTTCTTGTGGTGTTCCTGGAACTATCTTCTCTCTACGAATCACATGGTATGAACAATAATCATCAAACTCCTTGCTGCAATATTCACCTCCATTGTCTGATCTAAGACACTTCAACATTTTTCCTATCTCATTCTCAACCAAAGCTTTCCACTTCTTAAAAGTATAAAAAACATCATATTTTTGTCGAATGCAATAAACCCAAGTTTTTCTAGTTTCATGATCAATAAAAGTAACATAATAACGAGAGCCACCAATAAATGATACCTGAGTTGGTCCCCATACATCTGTATGAACAAGCTCTAACCTTTCACTCTTCTTTTCTTTTCCGACTATGAGAAATATGACTCTCTTTTGGTTTCCATAAACACAATGCTCACAAAAATCCAAATCAATTTGTTTAAGATCTAGCAACAAATTTCTTTTGTAAAGTATCTGCATCCCCTTCTCACTCATGTGTCCAAGCCTATGATGCCACAATGTTGTATTCACTCCTGTAGAAGCTAAAGAGATAGAAGAGTCAGTATTACCATTACATAAATACAATGTACCTACCTTCTCTCCTTTTGTTATCACCAATGATCCTTTGGTGACCTTCTATACCTTATCTGTAAATATGGATATACAACCTTCACTTGCCAACCGCCTTGTTGAAATTAGATTTTTCCTTAGATATGGAACATGTCTTACCTCTTTCAACAAACATTGGTTTCGATTTCTTTGCTTTATTTTTACCTTTCCCATTCCAACAATTTTGCATGGTGCATCATCACCCAAATGAACCTGTCCAAAATCACCTTGAACATAATTTAGAAAATGTTTCCTATGGGGTGTAGCATGAAATGAAGCCCCTGAATCTACTACCCAAGACTCGGAAATATTATCTACAGAAAGAATCAAAGCATCTTGTAACACGTCACGTGTTACATTTGCCTCCTGATTTTTCTCATGTTGTCCATCTCTTTGTTTCTTTGGAGCTCTACATTCTTTCTTCAGATGTCCTTTCTTCCCACAATTCCAACACTCTATCTTTCCAAGTCTGGATTTGGATCTTCCCTTTCTAGAATTCTCGTGGTTCCAGGAGCCCTTTCCTCTATCCTTTTGTCTTCCCCTGTTCTCCATGTTTAACGCATTAACTGATGTCTCACCTGTGTTTTTTCGTCACATTTCCTCACTAAGGATAACACCAACAACATCATCAAATTTTAAAGTGTTTGAACCAGAGACAGAGTTACTTACAACCATGACCAAGCCGTTCCAGCTTTCTAGCAATGCGCATAAGATTAGAAGAGCCCTTACCTCATCAACAAAGTCGACTTTTACAGAACTTAGTTGATTAATAACTGTATTAAATTCATTTAAATGATCTGCAACAGACCCACCTTCTAACATCTTCATATTAAATAATCTCTTCGTTAGAAATACCTTATTGGATGTTGAGGGTTTTTCATACAATTTAGCCAATGCATCCATCAGCTCCTTCATTGTGTTTTCTTTCGAAATATTAAAATCCATTGACGCTGCCAGGCTTAGTCGTATTGTTCCTAGTGCCTCTTTGTCAAGAACCTCCCATTCTTCATCCTTCATGGTCGTCGTCTTCTTTGCTATTCCACCCAATGGTAGGAATAGATCCTTCTGATATAAATTATCTTCCATCTGCATTTTCCATAACTTGTAGTTTTGGCCGTTAAATTTCTCGACCCTAAACTTTCCATCTTTTTCCATTGCTCCCACTCGAACCGAGAACCCTCTTTTCATGTGAGTTACATTTTGCTTTGATACCAATTTTTAGGAAAACATGACCGCAAAGCAATAAAATAAAACAAATGTGGAAATAAAACACAGAAGATACACAATACAATAGAGACACAGATATACGTGGTTCACCCAGTGTGGGCTATGTCCACTAGAGAAATTGTCAAGTCATTCCTTTGTTATTATCCAATAAATGAAGGGATACAACCTACAACACACCTGTTGTAACTTCCTCTTCTTTCTCTCACAGTCTCCTCACTTAGAATACAATATTCACAATGATACATAGTCACAATACTTTTCCCTAACAAAATAGGGTTGCCTTCTAGGGGAAAAAACCCTAACATAAATTCTACCGTCAAATCAACGACATTATAATGAACGATCCAGATTTACTATGAAATTACAATATACATTTACAAGGCAATTTTTCCTTCGGGGGCTTCGTCCCCGAACCCCCGCAAGAGGGGAAATCCACCCTTGCACTCCCCCGTGTGGAGGAGTGTACATTCTTCCGAGGTGTAAAGTCTTCATGGGGTATAAACACGGCTAAAAACAAAGACCTCTAAATCAGGAAGATAATCAAGCTCCACAACCAACAACTGCATCATTTTCAATGTCACCATAACAATGCACAAAAAATGATTTGTGGCATTGGTATTGTATTGGTATCATGGATGTGCTAACATGGTTGTTTTAGAATCATGGGTATGCCAATAATGTTCCATATAGTGTTATACTTACGATTTTAGCACCATGTTAAAACCCTTTTAGATTTACATTTGTGTCAATTTGCAATTATTATTTATTATTGTCATCTTTGCACCCAATTCTCAAACATTAATTTGCATGTCATGGAATGAATAAGTACCATGAAAAATATAGTATATTCAATCCAAATAAATTTCCCCCCTTGGAAAATACATCCCTGGGAAACCCATGAGCACTTCCCCTCATTTTGAGGATGGTACTTAGTGTAAATAAGGTTGCATAAACTATTGTACATTGACCCAGTAGGGACATCGAGTGAGACCCACATACGTAGAGGCAATGAGTGCAAGGACTTGGCCTTGAGACCTCCTTCTTTCTATTCATAGTTCTCAACCACTCGATAAATCCCACATGGATATATTTAATTCAATTTATACTATATTGTACTCTCTATAAATAATTAAAAAGTAGATAAATCATACCTCTCAGATGTGTGGAGTGAATGCAACCGAGATTTATAAACTCAATCTAGTTTCAATGATACAATCCTCCCTTACAAGCATTTTCTCTTGTTTCATTATTCCTTTAGAAACTGTCCAAATTTTTTCATGAAACTTTTCTACAGCAGGAAAAAGAAAATAAGAATAAGAATAATAATAATACCATTGTTATTATTATTTGTGAGGATTGGAATTATAAATGAAAGTATTCACAAAATAAATGCATATGTTTCAATAATATCTAACATTCACAAATCATGTAATTATAACTCACCTAGGTCCCATCTTCATCAACTTCTTATGATTTATTTGTTCTTCTCAAGCATTCCTCCTCTCTTCTCCTACTCTTCACATCATCTTCCAATCCCTCTCCATTGGAAGAGATAAGATCTATAAATCCACAATGATATAATAACAAGGTAAGTACATAATATTCATGGAGTAAAATATAGGCATAATCCGGCATGAGAAATGAAAATACACTCGCATAACATCGACATATGCACACACGTGACATCAACATATTCAAAGGTGCTTTGGCCACAGAGGACGATAAAAGGGGAAGTTGTATGCAACTATAATGTTACTTATGGAATAAAGGCTCATAGTTGTTATAATCAATAGATGCTTGCTATCACTCCATGATCAACACCATCACACCTTGCTCTCATGCAAACACAGGGGTTAACTTGAAAAAAATATTTTACTATAGAGTAATGGGTGTGTAATGGGCATGCAATTAATCAAACATGGGGGTTAAAGGAATTAATTTGCAATAATTTGTTTTACTATAAAGAAATGGATGTGTTTATCAATATAGACCTAAGTGAAAACTAAATTAGTAAATTAGTGTTTAATTAAAGGGAATAAAAATAATAACAATATTTTACTAATAATTATTATTACTATCAATGATATTTATTAATTAATTAGGGTTGAGATTTAGTTTAGTTTTTTAGGTTTTCCTTTTGGCATAAATAGTCTTGCATGAAGAAGAGGAGAATATGAAAAGAAAGAGAAGAAGGAGAAAGAGAAGAGAAGAGGTAAATGAAGAGGGGGAAGAGGAGAAGGGAGAATAAAAAGAGGAAGAAGAGGTGGAGGAGAAGGGGGAAGGAAAAAAGGGGTA